>JAACJT020000053.1:836636-848814 GCA_009936485.2 Gymnarchus niloticus
TTGTTTTGAGGCGGCTGTCGCGTGCCCGCTGCCCCCCCACTTTGTTTTGAGGCGGCTGTCGCGTGCCCGCTGCCCCCCCACTTTGTTTTGAGGCGGCTGTCGCGTGCCCGCTGCCCCCCCACTTTGTTTTGAGGCGGCTGTCGCGTGCCCGCTGCCCCCAGTTCTTATGTCCACGTTGTCTTTTCGCGAAGAGCTCCATGCGTCCTTGGCTGTCACCCAGCTCTTCGGGCGGACTGGCTTCCAAGGCCTGCGGGTCTGTACGGTGTCATGGCCCCTTTCGCTGGGAATGACCGCCGTCCACGTCGACCCCTGTTGTTTTGGCTGGAGCTGTTCAACAGCATCGCCTGGACGGGCTGTTTTCTCAAGAATGAGAGAAAGTTATCACAGCAGAAAGCAAGGCGTCCCCTCTGTGCTTCGATGCGGGCAGTGATTTCACGCGGATTTGTGGGGCAGATGAAGACTAGACGCCTGAACGATGCCGGTGCTGTGTTCTGAATTTCAGTAGTAAAAGGCGGGTTTTAAGTTTAGGCACCGGGTAACATGTAGCAATGAAGCTGAATTTTATCTCTCAGTCAGGAGAGAACTGGAACCTTTGTCCTCGGACTAATCTCTGAACCTAATTATTCTCACAACCCCAGTGTGACAGTCTGGCGATATAAAAAGATGTATTTCTCGGTTCAGGATGAAATGTTTATGGGAACGTACAAAACGTGAGTACTGGTACCTTTGTTTGGTCTGGATTGGACTTAGAAAGAGAGGGACCCTCTTGTCCTTGGTGGGGTCTTTTAACCAACATTATATCAGAGAAACACACTTGTGTTTGAGTTCCCAGAAATGAGGAGTCTGTCTGCTTGTTGGTTGGATAAGGAAGTTTAGGCTTATTTGACTGGATGGAACGTTCTCTTGCTGTTGGCTGACGCTCTCCACACCAGGAGCGAGACGGTAGCCGAGTCTCCCGTGTTCTCCTTCTTTTCCGCAACTATCTGATGTTTGAAATGGGAAAATCCTCTGTCAGGGGGAGTTTCTATTGTTCATCGTGTAGCAAGGTGTCCAGTGTGCTTTGACGACAAATGTTGGTCCGCACAAACCGGACTCGTGAGCAGAAGGTGACATGAGTGCCGAATGAAGCATTTAACCAGGGAACACGTTTGGCTGAAGACATGGGTCAGTTTGGGTGGAAGCATCTTAACGAGAGATGTGATAAGTATGTCTTTGGTCATGAATGTGCTAAAGGTTTTTTTTATGCAAACCCCGTGTTTTTCCCGTAGCGTGTCAGTTCACATGGACCTCTGGTTTCGTCTTCTGTGACGGGGTCAGAATGCTCCTTGTGTCCAGGGGAAGAGATCCGACGTGCCTGATTGTGTTTCTCTGTTGACTTGCTGTTGGTTTGCTTCTGGAGCCTCTTGGGCTGCATTCAGGCCAGCGTCCTCCCTCACTGTTAGTTTGGTGTCACTCGTTGGGCACCTCTGCCTGGCAGGACCCGATTATTCAACTTTTGTGTTGATAGAATATCTTGTGAAGTTACTATAAGCTCCTCCCAGGCAAATGTTACTTCTCGATTGCTGATTTTTAAAATTCTTTGAATTCCAAGGTCCTTCCCAGAATCCTCTGCTGATGCAATCTTCTGGCCCCGGATACAACATCGTAGCCCAGCCTCCATGTTCAAACCAGATGCCTTCCAAGACTACTTTCTCTAATGCCCCTGCACTGTACCACCCTGGCCCCTATCAGATGACCCCTCCGGTCTCCTCTTATCAAGTCCTGGGACCAGCTTCATTGACCAGGCCACCAGTGGTACCTGTGCAGCCTGCCCCCACTAGGCCAGGAGGACCAGTGGCACCTCAGTCACAGAACTCCACCCCTCCTCCGATGTCCAGCGCCGGGCTGTACACCCCACAGCCGACCTGGCCGTATGGGGCGCCACCGCCATCCGTTAGCGCCTCGGCAGTCGACGCTACGGGGAATCATGTGACCCCTGCACCAAACAGGCACTCTCCTTCACCGTATGGTGTGCACGCTCCACCTCCCGGCCACCATGGTGCCTCTTTACCATCAGGACCCGTTTCTCTGGCCACCTCCAGCACAGGCTCCAGCTACACCTACCCCGGTGAGCCTCCGTCTCTCATCCGCAGCCACAGATCAGTGATCCCGAGTCAAGCATCCTGTGCTAACTCTCACATGCCAGGTGTCGTGACCCCATCCCAGGCTGAGTGACATTGGTCATGTGATACTTCTGGTTTCTTTAAGCTCCCATCTCTGCGGTATACAGGATCTCTGGATGGTTCTCTGCATCCCATTTCCTTTTTTCTCTACGGCCCTATTACAGATATCCACTGTAGATATAGGGAGGTTTGTATTAGAAAATAGAATGATTCTTTAAAAAGTATCCATTTTAAAGGACCTTATACATAGTTTGAGTATGTTATGCACGAATGTATGGGGGAAAAGAATCAACGTGTCCATCTTTTAATGGTTGTGGTCACTGGTCTCAGGCAGCATGTACATGGGCACAGTCATACTCTAGGGACAGTTTAGAGACACTAGTTAGTGTGACTTTAGTCACCTGGCCACCTCCGGTCCGTAGAATTTGATTTGAACCAATTATAGATTGGTAGGGTCTTGGGATTGTGTCACAACGTGGGAGCTATGCTTTCTGTTTTTTAGTATAACCGGTTCAGTTGGTTGGTTTGGAAATGTGATTGAGTGGTGGGTTCCCGGTCACCCTGGGTTGTCGTGTTCGTCATCCGTGGTTTTTTTTTTTTTTTTTTTTGCTCTCCAGTAGAAGAGGAGAAAACATGACTGGGCCTTGTGGTTCTGAACAGGAAGTTTCCAAGCGGAAAGATCAGCGCAGCTTGTGTTGCAGGCAGACTTTGCCCTGTCCTCTTTCACTGGCGAGCAGCTGGATGGTGACGTGACAGGCTTATCAGGGCGATCGTGATTGTTCTGTGCCGTGGGTTTAGTTGGACTTCTAATCGTATTACCGACATGATCGTTGTGAAGTCACCAGCGCACTGTCGAATCTGAACGGCAGCCCTTTCAATGATCCACTCGAGGTTTCCTTTTTTTCCTCTTGATAACGGAGGCAGGGTCACATGAGTAATGTGACTTAATAAGCTCGCAACAATTTGGCACCATTCCTCGTGCTCCATTGGTTATGGGCTGTGTGGTGTTGTCGTTGTAACAACCGGTAGTGATGTACCTGACCCAGGGGCACCACCTGCCCCTTCTGGCACCCAGCAAAAGCTTTGCCTTAATGTCAGGGTGTTTTGTACGGCCAAAGAGAAAATGGAGACGGTCCTGAGTAATGCTTAGCCATGCACCTGCTTAGGATGGATTCATGCAAAGGTTGTGATTATTCAAGAACTCTGGAATATCTCGGTATCTAGTAAGGGTTTCTCTGGAGACCTACGCTATAGGGCCAAAAGTATCTGGACACCAGTTAATAGGGGTGTCCACATACAATATATGGACAAAAGTATCTCATCTATGTGACGGAGTGTTTAGTGTTAGATGCTTTTTGAAATAAATTGAATTTTTAAATGTCACTTGGAGGCACACGGTGTTGTTTCAGGTTTATAGTGCATTTTCCAGCACTCATGGTGTCTGCATGCCTGCATATAGTCTATAATGGTTTTTATGAATGACCGGTAGTGACTGTGCACGCTTTGTCACATGACAGTGTCTGCTCCACCTCCTGTGAACCCTGTGGTGTCTCACGCATGCCCTCCTGGGAGTTCAGCTTACGGCCCCCCACCGGGAGCCACCGGGCCCACTCCAGTCATGAGGCCCATGCCACCCTCTATGGGTCCTGGGGTAAATGCTACCCCACTTCTGCCCCCTCCTGGCAGACATGAAGGTAAGGGCTCTGCTTGATAAAACATTGCATAAATATGGGACCAACTCGAGATTTATGTGCCGATAACTTGGAAATAATTTTCCGGCAGCCTGATTTTAAAAAGACATTTATGTTGCTGGTCGCATTAATTCACTACTTGTGCATAAAACTGTTTTAAAAAAAAAAAAACAAAAAAACTCTATTTCATAATTTGGAAACAGGTGAGGGCCATGTGACAGTTTAGCTCAAACCTCAGACTTGTTAGTATGATGTTTGACGCATGAGCAGTTCTAATTGCCACATGGCATCTTGAAACCCCCCCGGCAAAAGAAATTACATGTATCTTTCACCCTTTCCATGCCAGCTGCTCATTTCGGAAATGTCACTAATAGCGCTCTTCTGGACGCACCCTCGTTATCCCATTCCGATGACGAGGGAAAGGAGTTTGGTATCGATCACGCAGGTGTGACACCGTCCTGCCGTGTCGTATCTGTTACATGCCGATTGTTTAGTTCAGCCCCCGTCCTTCCACCCTCCGTGCCCATTTAACCTGTTTCGGTGCCTTTCAATACCAGCACAAATCTGCCATCTGTCTACCCGTCATCCTCCTTTCCCTGTCACCAGCATCGTGGGAAAATCGTCTTACCCAGGCCCGTGTTTGTGGGTTAGTGATTTGGTTACGAGCTGACTTGCTTCCTATGCCGTTTTCTAAGGAGCAGGACCAGCCCCCACCTCTGGTGATGCTTCCCAGATCCCCAACAGCTTTGATCACTTGGAGACAGGCACTAGAGGCGTGGGTAAGGACCCAGGGGAAACTTGTTTGTGTCTCCCCAAGGAAGTGTTAGACGTTTAGTTCATGTACTCTCTCTTTCAGTTGGCCCACCCCCTCTTCAGCCTGGGATGACTGGCAGGCCGACTGGCCAGTCCTACCCTTCACTTCCGCCCGGCTACTCCAACATGGCCACTCCCCCCAACTCATCAACCATGCAGTCGCCGAGGGTGCCGTATAGCCCAGCACACCAGCCTTACCAGCAGGTAGGGGGCACCGTCATTACGCTGTCCCTCTCTTTTCTCATTTTATCACAGCGTTTTAATGATCCTACCATGTTGTCTAGCCTTTAGCCAGCCCAGCCCAGCTCAGCTCCTCCCTGGCAGGCTTGAGCCTGCAGTCGCAGTCACCCGAGGCCCTGAGGGCCGTGAACCTCCTGCAGGATCGGAACATCCTGCCCCCTGGTCCTATTGCCTCACCCACGCCCTGCCTGCCACAGGACTTGCAGAAGCTCAACTGCAACCCAGAGTGAGTTACCCACACCCCCGCCATCCCTTCATCTGTCTGTGTCCGGTGGTCTTTATGTTGACCCGCCCCCTATTCAGACTCTAAAATGTTAGGTCAAAGCTAATCTGGTCACTAACAGTGCAGGATTAATCCCCCCCCACCGCAGGGTGTTTCGCAGCACGCTGACCAACATCCCTCAGACGCAGTCGCTGTTGAACAAGGCCAGGCTCCCCCTGGGCCTGCTTCTCCACCCTTTCAAAGACCTCTCGGTAAGACCTCCGCCTGCCAGATCGCAAGTCGTGCTCTTCTTTAGCTGAAGGATGTCATGTACAAATGAAAAGCTCAGTCAGCGATGTTGCTCTGGTTGCTGCTGTGCTTTAAAATAATATTCTCAGTAATTTTTATGCTTCTGAAAGTCCTGACTTGGGGATTTGTCATGCCTCGAAATAATCAGTCGTTTGTCTTTTCTTTTTCCTCTCTGCCTGGTGTGGTTGCCTCGGTGGATGAACGTGATTTTTTTTTTTTTTTTTTTTTTGGCTCTGTCTGGTATGGTTGCTGTAGCGTTCATCTCCGTTGTTTGCCTTTCCAGCAGTTGCCTGTGGTGACATCCAGCACCATCGTCAGGTGTCGTTCCTGCCGAACTTACATCAACCCGTTTGTCTCTTTCCTGGACCAGAGACGGTGGAAGTGTAACCTTTGTTACCGGGTCAATGACGGTGAGTGGCCATGCCGCCTTGCGTGTGGGACGGCTCCTGCTACAGCCACATGTTCAGGTCTTTAACCACAGTGCCACCTGCTGTTTCTTTGCCTCAGTTCCTGAAGAGTTCATGTACAACCCTGTGAGCAAGTCTTACAGAGAGCCACACAAAAGACCTGAGGTCCTGAACCCCACCATTGAGTTCATTGCACCCTCAGAATATATGGTAAGTGGCTCTAGATACTTTGTTAATCGCCAAAGGGAAAATTTGGGCATTAAAGCAGTAGAACTTGATCATTCATGTACTCTTGCGTAATAATAATTTGATTTAAATGTAGCAGTATTTGGCTACAGTAAATATAAGCAAAAATGGTCATCTTCCACAGCTATTGTACAGTCAATTGACTTGCATCAACTGATTTGACATTTTCATGCTGTCACTGAAGTCACATGACTCGTATCCTCTCTCTCTCTCTCTCTCCTCCAGTTGCGACCGCCTCAGCCTGCCGTCTACCTTTTTGTGCTTGACGTATCCCATAATGCCATTGAAACGGGGTATTTGAATGTGGTGTGTCAGTCCCTCCTGGATAACTTAGGCTCGTAAGTATACCTGGCACCTGATTGGCTAGCTGCACAGCCGAACTTTTCCCCCCCCCAACTCTGGGAGAGGTAACGTGTCCTGCTCTTGCACCCCAGTCTTCCCGGGGACTCCAGAACAAAGATCGGCTTCATCACCTTTGACAACACTATCCACTTCTACAACCTACAGGAGGGTCTGTCCCAGCCACAGATGCTCATTGTCTCTGACATCGACGGTGAGCTGAAAATGTTTTTCTCTGGCGCACCTGATACTGCGTTTTAAAATCAGACTGACCGTTGTTGGTAGAGAACAGATCTTCTACTACACTGATTAAAATGAGGTGACCCGAAACAAACCTCCGTGAAACAAATGTGGCACCCCGTCTGCTGGACCCGACACGCCAGTCTGAACGACCGCTCGGCCCCTGACCCGTTTGTCTCTCCCTATTCCCTGCAGATATTTTCATACCGACGCCCGATAGCCTCTTGGTCAACCTCAGTGACTGCAAGGAGGTAAGAATATTGTGTATTTGTTATGGAAATGTATATTCAAGATGGCGTTTAACGCTAATTCTAAATGAGGGAAAACCGTGCATGATCATAATGGGTTAAATGGCTTTTGCTTGGCAAGTTTTTTTTTTTTTCTCCCATTTGAAGCATTGTTTACTTTGTGTTCTTTGCCTTATGCTTGCTGATGGTTTTAAAAACGGATGCTTCCTGCCTCTTGCTCGAGCATTAACACACTAGTCTTTTTCAATGTACGTGTGTGTGTGCGCACACGCCTTTGTGTGTAAACACACGTGTACCTGGTGTGCTAGCCTCTCCAGTCAAAGCACTCTGCTCTACAGCTGGTGCAGGACTTGCTCAAGGCTTTGCCCCAGTTGTTCGGCAAAACCATGGAAACGCAGTCGGCCTTGGGTCCGGCCCTGCAGGCCGCCTACAAGCTGCTGTCCCCAACCGGTGGCCGGGCGTCCGTCTTCCAGACTCAGCTACCCACTCATGGGGTGGGGGCTCTAAAGTCGAGGGAAGACCCCAATCAACGGGCGTCACAGAAGGTATGCCAGGCCCGTGCTTGTATGAGGGAATGCACAGGAGATAATATGGAAAATCTGTCTTTGATGATGATCAAAAGCTTAGAAGTAGCTCAGTTACCATGGTGAATTGTGGGATTGGTGTTTTCATTGATGAGCTTTGATGAGATCCTTGAAGACATTAACTGTGAGCTTAATTGATGTCTTTGGGGTGCCCGTTCACAAAGCTGGTCGCCCGTCTAACCCCAGTGGGCCGGTCTCCCCCTCCCTCCAGGACATCCACCACCTGTCTCCTGCCACTGACTTCTACAAGAAGCTGGCGCTGGACTGTTCGGGGCAGCAGGTAGCCGTGGATCTGTTCCTTCTCAGCGGGCAGTATTGTGACTTGGCATCCCTGGGTGAGCTCTTATGTCCTCCTGCTCTCTCTCGGCTGCTCTCGAGGTGAACCTGACTGGAACTGACTCTGACTCTCCTTCCACCTTCTCTTCCGCTCCACTGCAGGTTGTATATCCAGGTATTCAGCAGGAAGCGTGTACTACTACCCTTCCTACCACCACCAGCACAACCCTGCTGAGGTGGAGCGTTTCCAGAAGGACTTGAAGAGATACCTCACCAGAAAGATTGGCTTTGAGGCCGTCATGAGGATACGTTGCACCAAGGGTGAGATCGCCCAACCTGCTGGCTACCCGTCAGCCACATTCCTCACTGCGGTCAAATTTCCTGTTCCATTTAAAGAACCGCCATGATGGCTCGCTTGTGAAAACGTCAACGGGCCTGAGAGTCTGAGGGCGAGAATGTTAACCCTGGTTCTGTTGTTCTCCCTGCTAGGCCTGTCCATACACACCTTCCACGGGAACTTCTTTGTCCGCTCCACCGACCTTCTGTCGCTGCCCAACGTGAACCCTGATGCAGGCTTTGCTGTGCAGATGTCCATCGAGGAGAACCTAATAGACTTGCAGGTGGTGTCCTTCCAGGCTGCTCTTCTCTACACGTCCAGCAAAGGTATGGGGAGGGAGGCCCACGTGTCACTCAGGTGTCAGTTTGCGGTCTTGACCTCAACCTTGCGTGTGTTTCCAGGAGAGCGGCGCATTCGAGTCCACACCATGTGTCTTCCTGTCGTGAACTCCGTGTCGGACGTTTTTGCCGGAGCTGATGTCCAGGCCATCACTGGATTACTGGCTAGCATGGGTAAGAGCAGGTCCGTGGCCCAGAACCAGACTTTCTGCCGTGGCCCAAGGTTTATGCGTGTGTGTGTGGTTCTGTGTTTGCCTAGCTGTGGACCGTTCTGTGACGGCAAACCTCAGCGATGCCCGGGACGCCCTGACCAACGCGGCCGTCGACTCGCTGGCGGCGTACCGCTCCTCCGTGCTTTCCATCCAGCAGCCTGGCCTCCTGGCTCCCAGCTGTCTCCGCCTCTTTCCCCTCTACATCCTGGCTCTGCTCAAGCAGGTATCCTCCTCAGAAGGACCCTACCCGCAACTGGTCACAAGCTGTTTTCCCGCCGAAAGGGAAACCTGCCGAATCACGCGTTTGTCGGTTACAGAAAGCCTTCCGGACCGGCACTAGCACCCGACTGGACGACCGCGTCTTTGCCATGTTCCAGCTGAAGTGCCAGCCGCTGTCGTACCTCATGCTCATGATCCACCCGGCGCTCTACAGGTTGGACGACCTGAGCGACGAGGTGAGGCGGCAGGGCGATTCTCCGTCATCTTTTGGGTCTGTGCCTCTTCTAATCGGTCTCTCCGCTCTTTCCCGGTGCCCCTTCAGGGGGCCCTGAACGTCAGCGATCGCACCATCCCCCAGCCCCAAGTACTGCAGCTGTCTGTGGAGAAGCTGCAGCGCGACGGCGCATTCCTCATGGACGCCGGCTCGGTCAGTGGGAGCCCGCCGTCCCTCGCGCTAGACGACTGCTGCTTTTCCCAGCCTCGTTTACCAGCTGCTCTGTCTTCCAGGTGATGTTCCTCTGGGTTGGCCGGAACTGCAGCCCCAGCTTCCTCAGCCAGGTGTTGGGTGTGTCGAACTACACTGCCTTGCCTCAGAACCTGGTAAAGAGACAGTGCCAACGTTTTCGCCTGTCCTCACTCCCCCACCACGCTGTCTTGCTGAGCCGTGTTCCCTCCATACCATCTAGAACCAGCTGCCCGAGTTGGACACTGTCGAGTCGCTGAGGACGCGGGCCTTCGTGGGCTGGCTTAGGGATCAGAGGCCCTTCTTCCCCATCCTGCACATCATCAGGTAGGCTGGGTCCACTCAAACTCCCACCTGGATTTCATCGTCCGAGTTCCGGTCACGGTACATACCAGGGTCCCGGAGTAGAGACGGTGTCCGTCACCCTTGATACAGAGAGGTGGGGGGGAATAAACTGTCTGTGGTGCGTCTTGGGGGGTATGTGCAGATCGTGTCGGTCTGCGCACCACGTGACGACGCTTTCATTCGCAGGGAGGAGAGCCAGCTGAAGTCTGCCTTTATGCAAAACATGGTGGAGGACCGGACTGAGTCTGCCCTGTCCTACTATGAGTTCCTGCTCCACCTGCAGCAGCAGACCAGCAAGTAGAGGGTGCCTTGGAATTGAGACGTGGCTGAGGGGGTGACGAGCAGGCGATGGAGAGACTGGCAAGGACCCCCCTCCGGGAGAGCAGTTCCTTCAATACACGGCTCAAGGGCCGGGCTTCACTCTGGTCTTTGCTGACGTGTGACCCTTTTTGTGGATCTAATAGAGTTGTGTGTTTTTTTTTTTTTTTTTTTTTTTTTGATTCCTTCTGAGAGACTCTCAAGGACAACGGTGTTTCGCCATCAGGCTCAGTATTTTCACTTGGAGCCGACCCACACGTTAATGGTGGAGGTGAGCGGTATGTTGGCACATGACAGCTATCTTAACATGAACTCATCTTATAGAAAGGAGGCCACGCTTCTCTGAGTGATATATGTACCATCATTTATGCTGTGACATAATGCTGTCTACTTCGTGGAGGCTTTTTTTCTTCATCTCACTGGAAGCTAAACCAGGCTACTGAGGGGGTGACCTGAAAGCCCTTTAAAAATCCAGAAACCCCTGTATGACAACATTGCCGCCTCCTGATTATGAGATGACCAAAAGCATCTAAATTGGTAACTTTGAACAAATATTTACACAGGCAGAGCAGTGAGGACTTGAGGGTGGTTTTGTGTTCACTTTGCCCCCATTGGGTGATTTAACAAAGAACTACATCATTTTATCAATTCATGCATTTGTGCTGTTCTTCAAAGTGTGTTTCTCTGCCTTTGGGATCTCACCATGTCTCAGACGTTTTCTATTTTGTTTACTTTTAACTTAAGTTTTGATTTATGTAATTACCATTTAAAGGAATTCAGTTTTTACAATAAACTGTTGTGTTGAACAGACACTATATATGAAATATTTTAATATAATAGGATAAAGGTAAATTCTTTAACACACATTAAGACGTGATCTTTAATTGTGCTTTGTTAAATTGTATATTGAGGAGAGGCAAGAACCTATATTATAATGGTAAGGTGTTGATTTTAGCGTAAACGTATTACTGTGAAATGGCCCTAAATGTAAGGTGGGTTGGGTTTTTCAAGTCTGTTTGTTGCTAGGTAACAGGTGACAGTTTTGAATGGATGCAACTTTATTAAATGTCCAGGAGGAGATAATGTCTTGTTGTTAAAGGACCACTTATGTCTGGTCCACAGCTTTGACACAGAGATGATTAGTTCCGTCTGCACGCTAAGATCAACTTTAAAATACTTCAAGAAAATTAGTGCTTGATGTCTTTAGGAAATAGGCCTGGTTGAGGCTGTCGTCTTGCAGTGTAATTAGAAAGCTGACAGCTCAGGTTTTCTCACTGGCGTCTGAGAAATGGCGTCTGGCATGAAGGAGACGACTGAATGTACCGATTTGAAACATTTCGCATGGTGTTATTCAGAGTCCCCCACAGATGAGTGGGAGGGTTATGGATTTGATAGGTTTCACTGCAGTTTGTTTCTCAAAGGCCTGAAGTGGGGGGTGGGGGACTACTGCTGGAAAAAATGCTCTCCATTTCTGAAAAAGTAATGAATGACTTGGATTATGATGTCACAGGGTTCTTAGCAACACTGCAAGCTCATGGTGCCTTTGGCCTCGATTCCATCCTCTTGGTACTGCTTAATCTTCATCATCCTCCCTGTATTATTTCACAATTTAGATGATTTATGTTGTATTTTCATTAAGGATGACTAATTGCTGTTTTTGAATGCTGGTTTGCAGTATCTGAGCATATTGTCTATCTTGGGCACCCCAACCCCCACTGTTAAATGCAGACATCATCTGGGTAAACGTGAACAAATCAGCTGAAACTGAACTCTTTGCTCTACAGTCATGGTTTGTACATTGTAAGTGAATCAAAGACCATTTTGTAAAGTTAGTGTATTGTAAGAAATTAAATACAAGCTCTCTGCCTAAGCTGACTGCGTGTGTTTGTAAAGAATTGAGGTTGTATAGGCTGATGCGTGGAAGTTTTATCTGATGGAAAATGAACAAATGAGTCATCACTGCCTAAAATTAAATTTTATTGAATACAAACTGGGGCTCTGAGTACATTATTCAGCAAATACTATTCCCACATGTAACAAAGCTGCCCCCCCCCCCCCCCCCCCCATTCCCCCATCTACCCCAGCTATTGCGGCTTGTTTTGTTTGTTTTTTTTTTTTTTTTGTTTGTTTGTTTTGTTTTTTATCCCATCCCCCGTTGGTTTTGGGGCGGTTTTTCATTGGATACGTTG
>JAACJT020000053.1:865492-882212 GCA_009936485.2 Gymnarchus niloticus
CTGACATCAGCACCAGCCCCCCTGCCGTGAAGCTTTGAAGATCTCTAAGAAGCAGGGAGTGGCCGACAAGCACCTACAATTAAGGACGTCACCATCCCTCATTCCGGACGCACATCACTTTCCACCGGGCTTAACTACAGCATCTTTAAAGGCAAAAGACCAGTCCTGTGGGAGGCACTCGCATCCTCGACTTTTTCCTCTTCCTTTTCCTCCTTTATTTTCTTCTTCTCTGTAGATTGCTCAGTGTTGTCAGACTTCTCCATACTTTTCGACCTGTTCCGAGAACAAAACCAAACGTGAGAATAGAAATATCATAAAAAAACTGAAAGTTACCTTGCCTATTAGAGATTTATCTGGAACTGCCAAAAACGGCTCCTGCTGTATTAAACTGCTTCACACACACACACACACGCCATACAAACAATCTCTTGCACAAAACGTACGAGGATGCGAGCACCCCAGCTGTTGTGGCTCTTCCTACCGTCACCCACGACTCCTGTCACTGCTACTAGACCGCCTGCAGTCGTCTCTCCTCAGCATCACGTCCCGAGGGGTCGTCATAGTTAACAGACTGCTGTCACCTCAGTATTAGCTGTACTGTCTACAAAATGGGAATTATCTAGCGAAATATTCTGTAGCAGGAACGAGTGTGTAAACGTGTGTCCGCCACCTATTTATCATTTACATTGGCGACGAATAACACAATTCCATACTAACTCGCTCGCCGAACGGCGCCGTTTAAATTTTAACTGTCGCCCGTCACGCGCCGGCGTCGCGAGCTAGCCCTCGCGGGATGACTGCGCCTGCGCAGTGGCGCCCGCCCGATTAATGTGTAATGGAAATGGCTGCCTTTCTCATCTAAACCTCTCAGCAACAGGAAAAAATAACAAACCCTAACAGTAACCAGCGTCCAGCCGTTTTTTTCCCCCCTCCTTGCTTCTCTTAGGACACACAGCACCGACCTTAAGTCGTCCATGGTTTGCGATCCACATGAAAAAATGAGACTACTTTAGGATCTGAAGGATGGGAAATCTGTCATTTTTACAGTTAACCCTTCACATTCCGTGATCTGCAAACAAACCGAGGTACAGTAACTCGCTCTTTTTAATGACCCGCGTTTGCAGGCTTTGCTCGAACGAAAATCGGTATGCCCGCAGAGGAGTCACCGTTGTTTATGTGCATTGTTCCCGTACGTGTGTTTAATGCCTTTGCATTTTGTGCGGGTCCCGAAAACAAAGAGCCCTTTTGTTCATTCTGCACTAGCTGTGTTTGTCTGTGAGCCGACAGCTCTCTGGATAAACATTCCTGTAAAAGTCGAGGCTGCTACGATGATCTCGAAATAGCAAGGAAAATTCTGGACCCCGAAGGTCGAATTTCTCTTTTCTGTTTTTCTCGTGATTTAAAGAAACGACGGTAGCTAACTGGCTAGCGTCTGTCCCTGTTAGCCAGTTAGCTATCTGGCTAGCTCACTAATCCTCTACTAGATTTACATGTGTTTACCGTAACTGGCTCATCGAGCACTTGAGCTTGAAAGCAGCGGTAATTTCTGTGGAAATGTTTGAACTTTGGTCTCCACTGCAGAAGTTGTGGGTCTGCAAGCCCTCAGCCCTCACCGGGCGGGTATGGGGTCTTGCCCCACATCGATCCGCGGGAGGGTCGCTTACTTTCGCTTCCTATCTTTCTCTGTCTTTTCAAAATCAAAATACGCAGTTTGCCACCGCAGTGCTGTTTATTTGAGTATCTGGATCCACCACTAATAATTTTCTTTTAGGGTTTTGACAAGGGTTTCTCAGCGTTAGTAGGTATAAACAGTAAAACCAAAAACGTTGTCATAAATGTGTGTGTGTGTGTTATTTTACTTCATGCTATTTGATTAGTATACATTTTCACCTCTCCGTAGTAAATGGTGATCTTGTGGAACCAGCATTACCTTTTCTCTTAGGTCCAGTTGTACAAAGATACCGGGAAGAGTTGAAAAATCCTTCAAAGTTAAAATTCTACTGGTTTCCAGGGGCATTTCAGCAGTTATGTTTTGCGCATGTGAATGCATTGCATTATAAGCAAGCTAATAAGCTTATGAAATTATCATGTTATTTATTGCCAACATAAAAAATGGGCGGTAATCGCACGTTTAGGCGTTCGTTCTCGCCACAGAATAATTCACTAGATAATTCCTATTTTGTATACAGTACAGCTAATACTGAGATGACAGCAGTCTGTTAACTGAGAGCAAATGTGTTTTTGTTGCTGTGTATCATGCAGATTCAGCTGCATGTTTATTGTGTGACTCCAGGTCAACATACTTTTATCCCCACAGAACGGGGCATGCAGCCTTGTCTCATCTCTTATTAATGTTTTGCATTCTCTAGCAGAAGATGATGCGCCAGGTTGCCAATAACAACGACTACTGCATGAGCAGCAGGCCGTCTTGCCTGGCCGATGACGGCCGACACTCCGCCGGCCACTTTGACTTATGCGGCCCGCAGTCCAACAAGTTTTACCCGCCCCCTCCGCAGCCCCCGCTGCAGATGCCCCTGCCCCCCCTGCCCCCTCCGTCACAGAATACCCTCAAGGCCATGCCGTGCCAAAGGCAGGACGTCCGGACCGAGCCTCACCCGCAGTCGCAGGCCGTGGGGGTGAAAAACGGCGAGAAGCCTGAGGAGAACAAGAAGAAGAAGAGCCAAGGGAGGTCTGGGAGGAGAGGGCGCCCCTCGGGAACCACCAGATCCGCGGGATACAGGACCAGCACCGGACGACCGCTGGGCACCACCAAGGCGGCGGGTTTTAAAACCAGTCCGGGAAGACCCCTCGGGACCACTAAAGCCGCAGGCTACAAGGTGAGCCCGGGGAGACCCCCCGGCAGCATCAAAGCCCTCTCTCGCCTCACCAAACTGGGGTACGGAAACACGTGCGGCGGCGCCTCCTTCCCGTACAACGTGATGCAGAAGAGAGGCTTGTGTGATGCCTCTGGCAAAGACAAGGAGGCCAATGAGTGAAGCCCCGCCTCCCCATTCGTGGCGTTGCTCCCTAGGACCTGAGATCGTGGCACATGTCCCGAGTACTGTGGAAAAGACATCCGGACACCTGCAAGAAGCTGGATATGCTGGGGGGGGGGGTGCTTTTAACCCTTTGATTGCCAGATACATACACTGTGTCTGCCTCGATCAAATCCTTTTTTCATAAGAATATATATATATATATATATATATATACATAATATATATGTGTGTGTAAAACAAAAGTTATAACTGTTGGTTCACATCAAAAGGTTTGTTTGCTACAGGACTTATGATATGAATATTCCTCATACAATACAGAAAATAACTATTCCTCCGTTATTAAACACCAGCTTTCTTTTTTGCTGTATTTTGTCTGAATTACCTTTCCACTGCATGCTAAAAGAAAGTCATTTTCAAAATATAATTTACTGAATTTGGGTGACACAGACAACTCCTGTATATAGAAGGACAGTATCAGCCATGTCTAGTCTTAAATAGTTTTTGTGTGATGGTGGACTCTGCTGCTGGGACCATGGCTGGTCCACGTGCTGTCTGGATGGTTTACGACGGGGAAGTCAAACATTTTCTGATTGGCTGTGTGTGTCACATGATATTTTTACCATTCTCTACAGTTAGACATTTCCTAATGCCAGAAATCCAGTTATAATTGAAAAGAATGAAGTAAGTCAGTCATACCATTGATCGCAGCCTCTTTATATTAAAACACCCATATACAAAATTTTCAGGCTTATCAGTTATATCATTATATATGTCATTTTTCCAAACCCATGTCTTAATCTGGTAATCGTGTCTATGGAAGTCTGGAATGATAAAGAGCCATTAGCGGATGTGAGTAGCTTTATACTGTATGGCCACGGTACGGATGCAAAATATGAATTGACGTGGGTTTGTTTTTGACGGCCATTATTTTAATATTAATACAAGTCCAATTTTATACTTGAATATGGACCAAAACCCCAGTCTGGTATAATATAAAAGCAAGATGGCCAATTTCTAACTTTGGAGTTGGTGAATGCTATAATGTGTGTCCAGGACATTAGCGAAATATATAGGGGCCTATCGTGTTTCTGTCAGTTTGTATCCTCAAAGAAGTAAACGGTGATTCTTCCCTGTGTTAGCGTTGCTCTGACCAGACAAGATTTCCACGAATCACAATGCTGTTTTTTAGAACTGTATCTGAGTGACAGACAATCAGCCAATTAAAAGGTTTTTCAAGCTGCACGTTGGATCTGAATAGACGCATCAATACACACAAAGCTTTGAGGAGCATAGCTTCAGTCCACTTGAAATCGTCGTGGGTTGGCTACTTTTACTGTCAGTCTGCAATGCTCAGATTGTTAGTCTATAGGTGAGTTGCTATTGAGTAGAGATTACTGGATCGTCTCGCTTGGTGTGGATGGAAATATTCCGTGGTTTTAATCGTATTTTTGTAATTTACTGGCTCTTGATGTTCTGTGAAATTAACCTACAGCGTTGCTGTGTATCACGTACGTGTGATTTTGAAAATTAAGTCGAGGATGTGGAATGTAATTGAGAACCACTGAAAGTTAAGTCAGGTTATCTAGCTCATCATAACCTGTAGGTTTAATTGTCATTAGTTTGAATTAACGGACACGGTGTGATGGTCCTGTGACATATTTTGAGTGCAATATTTTGTCCGGAGTTTACTGTGTTTGGTTTTACATCCTGATTTTATCTGTTAAATTGATTATTACTGATATTATAACAAAATGAAAGCTTTGTAAGCTTGTTTGGTCTCAGTTCAAACGACATTCTTTTTTTGCTTAAGGCTGTAAAAACAGACTATAACTAATTTGTTTTCCAATCTTAAACGTGGAAAACATCGCAAAGTGAGATTTTATCAAACGGCGCACCTAAAATAATCTCTGCATGCATAAATTTCTTTCAACCTGGCATTTTGTTTGTACATTTTCTTTTCCTTAACCAAAGAAACTGATGTGATCTGCCTCCAAAACTCAACAAATACTCATTTTATTTTTCAGGGGTTTCTGTGTGTTCGCCTGGTTTGTGAAATAAACTCAAAACCGTGGATGAAGATGGGAACAAGCAGACAGGCAGCATTCGGGGGCGTGAGCTTGTGCGGAAAGTGTCACCAATTTGAGGCCCCGAGGGGACCTTGCTGGCATAGGTATAGATGAACTGCTTTGTTAAGAAAAATCATTTTGGTCAAACCCACGTCGTTAAGGACCGCCGGGTGGACTGGGTCTTTCCGGGGTTCGATAAGTCCCGTACTGCTCAATTTCTTAAATGGCAGGTCGTGTCTGCTGCTCATTCAGGTTTAAATCAGGCACAAATCAAAGTGTATTTCACATCCTGCCGGACTAAAGCCCTTGACGACTGGAGGCTGACACTTCCGTTATCTATACGACTATTTCTATCGAAATACTGATCGTATCTCTCGCTTTACGTAAAACCATATGCTTTAGCTGTGTGATGTGATGTTTATCTCACATACGTGAAAGATTTATCTGCAGAGCCAGACCGCAGAACAATATGCTGGTTTGATTATGTGCTGTTTTCAGCAGAGGTCAATAGTGCAGTGTTGTCAGGTGAACTCGAAATAACGGCAAGTCTGACATACAGAGGACAGAGCGTGACTCGATTCGCTAAAGACATGCGCTGCTGTACTTTCCTGAATACCTGTCTCTCCTTCCTGTACGCAGAGCCATTGATTAAGCGCCATGCTGATAACACGTGAATACCCATATGACGTCATATTAACAAGCCATGTACCTTTACGCTGTCACAAAGAGGGGCTCTCTCATTTTCTTGACGTTGTGAATGCGATCTTACTTTTATATTTATTTAGTCCACTAGGATATTTCTTTCTTAACGTGGGATATGAAATAAGTTCCTTTCTGTGTGCATTTTGAAAGTTTGTTTCTCTTACCCCGTTAGTGTTTGATGTGCGCTTGTTATTTTGTTTGCTGGACTTTGATGATTAGGAATCTGATAGTGAGTGAAAGGTTTGCACCCCGAGTGCAGAAGAATCTTTATGGGAGTATTTGAGTGTAACCCTAAATGGCGTAGAGGTGTTAGTGCGACCAACCGAATTACTTGATGGATGGTCCGTCTGCTCCGATTCGGCTTTATACTGAAGGTAAAGGCTGAAAGCTGGACCCGAGCCGACCTCACGAATGGTTAGAGACAGAGTTGTAAACAACCAGAATCACGTGGGGAGAGCGAAACAGAACACGGCGAGGAAGTCGAGCAACTGTCGGGACACCTCTTTGTACGGAATCGGCCTTTGAACTGCCACCGGTGAGCAGCTGTTTAAAGACGTATGAGGCGGATTTGCTTGTTAATGTGTCAAGGCTGGATTCTTACTACTGCCCATACGTAACCCATGTGATTTTGTCTCCACGGAGAGGTCTGGAGTTCTTATAGAGGAGAACCTTAATGCTGAATTGCAGTCAATTATATGGGTTTCCTCTCCGCTGACATCAGTTTTTAATCACATTGGTTCATTGTCATTAGACGTGAATTCCTCAGATCATATTGTAACTTTCTAAAATTGAAAAAATGTATTCTGTTTTTTTCCTGCATGATTGTCCAGTGTGATGCATTGTATAATAAACATTATTTCATAATTACTGTTAATCCAATTTCTAAATTGGCATGCATAATAACCTTGTGTGTTGAAGGCCATCCAATGATTAATCCAATAAATAAATTGTTGACTAATAACACTGTGCCGCTTATCGACATTAGGTCACTGCAAGTCAGCACTAAACCAAAGATGCATCACTTGTCTGGTTTTAGCCAGTGACGGAGGAAATCACTGCCTGCATCAGGGCACTAATAAAGCAACCAATGGGAATTTGGCTAATCCAGGCTGTGATTGGCTGTGCATAATAGTCCCACTCGCTGTGGGCTATGATATCCTGTAATGTAAAATGCAATCACACAGCTATATAGCATGTCATCTAGCAGGGAGTGTTGTGTTCTGTTTGTAAATCGCATAACACCACCATGTTTAACCACCCAAAATAAAAAGTACACTTTAAACCTCTGTTGCGCTCAGTATTAATTTACAGCAGCAGGGTTTAAAACCACAGCATAAAAATTCTCATGTGCACATATGATATCACATTCATACGGGTGTTAGTTTCACGTCCCATCTGATTGCGGGACGTTCGTTATTACAGCATCTGCTTCCAACTTTGCTTGGTAGCCTACCAAGTTCATCATTAAAAGTAGTCCTTTGTAAACACACTGTTAGGTCAATGATGTTTGTAGGACTGTGTCTTATCCTTTCAGGTCACATTCTAAAGGGTTTCACCGTGTTAACACAGCAAACCCATACATTTACTGCAAATGGCCTAATGGCTATGAACCTACATTTGAGTCCAAACATTTTGTCCTTCTAATTCCAGGAATTACTGCTGTTTTACTTGTAATTTAAATGTAACTCTTCCTTTCCTTAGTCCAATCATATATGCGGCCTACCGTCTTGTTAATAACATAAAATGTCTATGACACATTTACAATAAGCTAAAAACTTCACTGAGCCTGGTGGAAACTGTTGTGCCAAGTTGCTAACAGTTTAAACAAGACTAACAAAGGTCAACTGAAAAATCTACACTATGTATAATGCGTCTAGCTAAAAATATACAATATAGCTTTTATCTGGCTGTAATGAACAGTGCAATTGATGAGCCTGGTACAGATACAGATATTGCAGAAATACTACCATAAGACTGAGCGTAGAGGTAATAAGAAATTTTAAAAATCAGTAAATCAACTATACACTGTGCAATTATGACTATAAACAATAGAAAAATACTTGTCTGTGTATTTCAGTCCAGCATATATCTGTTAATAGATTACATTAGCACGTGGCTCAAAAAATTAAACAATAAATCAATGAAACATTCACTAAAAACATTCACTCCTCGTGCTAACAATTAGAGTCGCATTTGCCATCACCCCCTGAGTAACCCTATATAGGAACAAAGCAAGATTGGGAATTTGATAGCAATCCTGCAACGGGCCCTTGACCACAAGATGATGCACGTTTAGGATCAGGGTAGTCGAACTGAGACCTGGATCTCCGCGAAGTCCTCGGCACCACAGTAGCTGCCCTTAACACTACCAAGCAGAGTGAAATGACCTCCTTTAAAACGTAGTCGTTAAACTGCGAGACGTTTTTGCAAATGAAACAGCACATCTACACAGCCCTCCGTGTGTGTCCACACAAAGATACAAGTGCGCAAGACGAGCGATCTCCTCGCTTATGAGGCTTTCCCCAATGCCGCACTCTCCTCGTTTTAAAAAGCCGGAGATCGAACCAAACGACGGCTCGGCTGCGGAGTCCCCGCTGACGTATGGGGAGTTTAAATGGCCCGGGGCTGAGGTCACAGCCGTCCCCCGGAAACAGTGGAGCCGCTCGGCAGCAGACATGAGCTCCTGATGCTTCAGCCGTCAGAGGGACCGGAGGAGCTGACGAGGCTGCGGCCATGAGGCTGACATCCGTCGTGGTGGACGTGCTGTGCGCTGTGTGTGTCACGCTGTACGCGGCCGAGCAGGGTAAGATGTCGCCGTTCGCGCGACGGAAGCACGCGCCGCCTGCACGCGGTGTGACACGGGGAGTGTTTACGGGTGTCCAGACGCGAGGATTCACCTTCAGTACTGGCGCATAACGCAAGCATACAGGTTTATAAGATATGCAGCCACATCGAGCAGTATTGCATGCGTCACGTATGAGATGGCGTTTTAGCCGACACGGTGTTGAAGTTGCCCGGTATCACAGCTTTCGCTTTGAGTATTAAATCATAACAGCAGAGAGACGCTCCTGTAATGTTTGAAGGTGGTCGCCCGTGGTGCAGGCCGAGGCTGCCGTCGACCCTGAGTCCGTCCAGAGGGACTTTAGGCCTAGATCAGCGTGAAGAACGCGATCCAGTGACCTGCCAATGCGGCTTACCTGCAGAGAAATGAAATCTGGCATTTTTTTGTAATATTGTCGTATATTCTCCGTAACGTCTAAGTGAGTCCGACTCTTTGGAATCGATTATTGTGGTGAATTTTCTAGTCATGCGGGTCTGAGTAAAATACAGTTAATTCCGAGCTCTGTTTATTTATTATGAATGTGACTGGGCAGTATTTTTGCGGTTTGTGTATTTTTAGCGGTTTTCGGGTTAATGCGCAGGAAATGTTTACTGTTTTCAGTGTTGGTTAAACATCTATGCAGGAGGATGAAGCTTACTAATTACTGATTTAGTCGTTTTACTGCCAGATGACTGACGAATAACTTGGACTGAACTTTAAGTGAAATTAACTTGGGTGATATTCTTAACAATGTTAATAGATCTGGCACCAGGGTATTTTGTACCCGGCTATCTGTGGGAGACACAGACAAAGAGCAGCATCACCCACTGCTGAATTTAGAGGCAAAATGGCACTTTGATAGCTGGCAATATTTTATCCTTTTTTTTTTGTCGCAGAGATTAGTGAGCTAAATGAAGTAAAAAATTTGGAGGAGTTCTACAAAGAGATTGACTTGGAGGATGGCCCCGAATTTGTGGAACGAGAAGACTCGGATCCACAACCAAAGTGGCAGTTCAAGACAGCGGAAATCGCAGACGCGGTCATGGGCACCGAAGTGTCCGTCGACCCGGCCGGAATTGAGGCCCTCTTTCCCAGAAATGTGAAGGACCTGCATTCGGGCTTCACCGCAGCCTGCGACAGTGGCTCGGCCTGCGGGTCACGCGCTGCAGATGAGGACGGCGCCAGTGACGCGGAACCGGCCACCCTGGGAATGGTCCACATGGACACCATGGCGACTGAGGAACAGAACTCCACAGAAGCTCCAAAACAGCACAAAGTCAACTGTCACAAGAGAAACGTCACCGGCACGGAGAGCCTGACGGTGCAGATTCTGAACGCGTCACAGGTACTCGAATGTCTTTTGAGTAATATTTTGTTCAGCGGTGCACTTCCCTACTCTACTAGGGCGAGAATCTCCACACACCCCTCCTCTAGGACCAGGATTGGCTGATGTCGTGAATATAAATGGTAGGGGAAGCGGGCATTAAGTTTGTCAGCAGAATTTGATTGGTTTTTCCCTCAGGATTTGATGGAGTTCCTGAACCCTAACAGCACCGAGTGCTCGCTGGTCTTATTCTACACCACCTGGTGCCAGTTCTCCGCCAACCTGGCCCCCCATTTCAACGTGCTGCCCCGCGTCTTTCCCGGCATGCGCTTCCTGGCCCTGGATGCATCACAGCACAGCAGGTTGCCTCATTAGGAGCCGCATGTCAGGTCCCCGTGTGACATCACGACCTGTTCGAAATCTAAGCTGAATTCACTTTTAACTTGCTGTTAATAACCACTGTCTGGACTGTCGCTTAATAGCGTCTCAGAATCAAAAGCTTTATTGTCATTATGCACAATGAAATGAGGTGCAAAAATCTCGCATAGTAGTCATTTTTTTGATCCTGTTATCTATTTTACAAGTGTTTAAAAAAAAAATTTAAAAATTGT
Organism: Gymnarchus niloticus; assembly: GCA_009936485.2. NCBI lineage: Eukaryota > Metazoa > Chordata > Actinopteri > Osteoglossiformes > Gymnarchidae > Gymnarchus > Gymnarchus niloticus. The sequence goes on from JAACJT020000053.1 coordinate 876,016, forward strand.
GCAACCAGAGTAAGGTGCCCAGAGTAAGATTAATCAAGAACATCTTTTAAACCTATCAGAAGGTATTTTTCTTGAGATTTCGGTGTTTCGTTAAGCTTTAATGCTACATGTGGCATCCTCTCTTTTTGAAGCCTTTCCACGAGGTTTGGAACAGTCGCTGTGCCGAACATTCTTCTGTTTCAAGGGGTCAAACCGATGGCTAGGTTCAACCAAACGGAAAGGACCCTGGAGACTCTAACGGCTTTCGTAGCAAACCAAACGGGTGCGTTTGCCTCCGTTCCTTGGAAAACGTTTGACGACGTTCCCGTCGATGTTTTATTTAGCTTTATTGGTTTATTACATCTCAAACCGTCAAGGGAAATTCCACCAAAAAATGACGTTCATTTCGTCTGTTAAATTAGCAGATGATGTCCAGTCCACTCCAATAAAAATTCCCTCACACATGGAGACGGCTGGCTCTTGGTGTTCCCCCCAAAAATCTCCTCTTGATGATATTCCAGTGTCATAAGGAACTCAAAATTTGGTTGAATTTTCCTTTGTCCTGTCACTCGTGTACAGGTGGGAATCGAGAGCTTTAAAATCAGCACGTAAATGTGGTGCATCTTTTTACACCCCTCACCTGCAGGTTTCGAAATCATCCCAGGTCACGACGTTACAGAGGAGGATCGTCTGGGACCACTTCCCAGCGTTCCCATCAAAGGCATCGACTGGCTGCTCGTCTTCTCTGTCACGTTCATATTTGGGTTTACCCTCTACGCCGTTCTACGGGCCGACAGCATTCGATGGCTGATCCCAGGACAGGAACATGAACACCAGGACTAATGGGGACTGTGCAGAACAGTAGAACCATCACTGGAACTTGGGAGACCGTGAACCTGCTGGTTAAGATTCATTACAGGTTGAGTAAAATTCAGAAGAGAAGCAGAATTTTTATATTTAATATTAATTCAGTCCTTGTTGCAAAGCTGTTTGTTTTATTTGCTGTTTTTGGATTGTGGTTAATATTTATAATAAATACTCTGAAATAATACTTGTGTTCAATGCCATGAACATTTGTAAATATAGATCCAGACTAAGCAGTAGTTTAGATTGTGTAGTAAGGCCAATATAATAACGGCAAACATTTATGACTTTTGAAAAGTTCCGTGTATACTTAAATCTTTTGGTCAAATTCTTAGTTGATTTTGATCTGGTTATTAGTTGAATCTTTCAGAAAGACTCATACTGCTCAGCTGCACATGGAAATGAACAGTGGAAGTACTTGGGTGTTTAAGTAAGCTAAATCGATTTTACCCCTTTTTTTGATTGCACAAACCCACTGCTTGCACATTTTAAAGGATGTGTTTACTATACAAGACGACAGCTCGCCAGACATGAGTGATGCTGCTATACGATTACGGATGCTGACTTTTTAAAAAATCTGTGCAAGATAAACATAGGTACTTGGCGAACATTCATTTAGCTAGTAATGGTTTTGACTGACTTTTTAAGAATGACAGACAAATACAATACACCGGTATGGTAACGTGCATAATGGAGAGAAGAACTTTCAGTTATGACCAGCTTACCGTGTTGTTTTGCGTATAACCAACGTTTTTCGAGAACTGAAACAGCGACAAAGTGAGCATATTCATATTTAATATCTGATCCGTTATGCGTTCGACATGCGGCGACGCTGTAAAACGAACGTTCACGCGCCTTATATCGTGGCCACAGCGTGAATTACCTTGATCTCCAAACTAGCAATATATTTATTACTAATAACCGCCGCACAGAGGATCAGATCGACTAAGCTTCTATTACATTAGACACAGCTAGGCTGAAGGGTTCATAGGTGAATAACAACTGTCGATTTTAGTGCTATACATTTTCACTACTCCTTTATCCCGTTATTTATAAATGGTGTGTTTTAACATCCTCTTGGGGGCGAAATAAAAATTGATAAGGTGTGCAGTCTGGATCTACATGCGACTCTCTGGGCCACATCGGCTAGTACTGCGATTCTGTCGGATTTCCTATTTTTAAGGATTAGATAAAATGGCGCGCCAACACCGATGAAGTGTCGCTTCCAATAGGGGGCGCAATGAGACAAAATGTCGAACACGTTTTGCCAGACGTAGCATGTATTAAACCAAAGGTTTTTCGGGGTCGGAAAGACGGTCCTGGCGTTGATAAAATAAAACCACTAGTTTACAATTAAACACGACCCCAAAATAATGGAGTGGGCTGTATATTTATATATGAATTATCAAAGATTAAAATTTTGGTTTGTAACGTTTAATAAACGCCTACAATTTTTCGTATTACTTTAAAAGGATTTTACGGATTATGGGGACGTTGTTATTATATTGTTACAAGCCGAGAAAATTCAATTCGGTTTATATAGGAATTTCTCTGGACGTTGCGGTGTGCAGCACTGTGCAGCTGAGCAGGGTGTTCGGACCTGTGCCGTTCACTATACCCAGAGACATATTAGATGGAGTATTTTGGGGGGTTTTATGGCTGTTACTGATCTGTGAATTTCTAAAAGAAAATCTCTCCCGTAGTCGGTCCTTTTAAACGTTTAGTTACACTTCTTGCGCACTTGGTGGCGACATTTCTCATGTCCACTGCTTTTGTCCATGGGGAAAGTTACTTCTGAATTCATAAGCAAGCACATTTATTCAAAAACACTCGCTATTTTTTGTTTCGTGTTTGGTGACTTTCGTCGTTTTCTTTTTTTTTTTTTTTCTGGAAAATCAATGCAAGTGGACCATCGTAAACTGAAAAGCGCTTTTTGAGAAATAAACTTTGGGAGAATCTGTGCTGGGATTTGTAAGGCATGGAAGATACGAACGTTACTCTGTGCATACATCACTGTAACCCCATTCTGAATAAGCAGTTATGGAAAATGGATGCATGTATTATTTATATATACAAGTATATTATCATCTAAGTGCCCCAAGAGTAAGTAACAGCAATGACAAAATCATAAATATTTATTTTCCGGAGATGGCAGAAAGTGGCTATGAATAACAGAGGTTTGTGGGGGGTCACTCGGAGAGTTTAGTTAATCTCTTTTAGAGGAGTTGGCAGAGTAACAAGACAGGTGGCCAGCAGTGGTGGAGACAGGTGTGGACATGTTTTTTTGCTAGGCTCTGCAATAGAGTGCAGTGGTGATGGGACGAATGAGGCTTCAAAACCTGTGGTGAGCGGCAACATCCTGAACTCACCAATCAATGCCGGCGCTAAACGAGACTTCAAAAGTCGTGGTGGGTGGGAGTATGACGAATTAATCAATGAATGCTGGGGCTAAATGAAGTTTTAAGTCCTGTGGCGAGAGGGAACATCCCGAAATAACCAATCAATCCCGGCGCTAAACGTGGCTTCAGAATTCACGGTGGGTGGGAGTACTCCTAAACACCAATCAATGCAGGCACTAAATGAGGCTTCAAAATCCGTGGTGGGCGGGAGTATGCCGAACGATTATCACTAGCGCCAGCATTGATTGGTAATTTGGGACACTCCCACGCACTACAGGGTTTGAAGCCTCATTTGTCCCATCACTAGAGTGCAGTGCCCTAGGATGAGAACCCGCTCGGCATAGTTTATTTCTGGCTTTATCCTCAACGTAACGGAAGATGGACAGCAGCTGAAAACAGCGCGCAGACTCTCCACGTGAACGGTAAACACACTGACAAGCTTTTGATTTAAAGACCTCCAAAAACTTCCTCCGTAATATTCTCAGACGTGTTGCAGTTAAATAAGGGCGGAAAAGTTTATAGTCAACACCTGCAATGTCCCGTGTCGCCACACTCCGCCTTTCTCCGTGTCAGATACGCTGTCGTTCTCGCCCGACTTATGAGTGTGCGGTGATTGGAACTTGTCGGGCTCTTCAGAAGCTCGCTCGTTTATCTAGCTCCGCAAGAGAAATGTCGTATTGGCCAGCTTTCCCGCATATACGTTTGTGCTGCCGCTGAACTCTGATTTGATTTGTTGAGAGAAACAAGGATGCTGCGGAAACTGCTACAAAACCCTGCGGGTCTGTGGAAAAGACGCCCCCCATGCCGCTTGTGTCTGAGCCCAGTCTCTCTCCTGATTGGTTGCAGGTGCAAGATGGACCGAGTTTCTGATCACAGTGAGCAAGCACGGAAAAGAATCACTGTTGTGATTGTTTCAATCATGGTCCATTCAGAAAATCAAACTGAATCAAATATCATTTAGCAATTTTGGTATTTTAAAAAAAATGTGCGTTGTTCGGGAAAAAGAACTTCTGAATTCAGACTGCTGAGAAAGACTATTTTATTTGGCCCGTTCGGTTTCTCTAATTTCTGGTTCTTCGATTCAAAACGTATACACGTATATTAAAAAGTAATTAAAATCGTTGCATAAAAATTATTTAAAAGCTCACCTTTGGATATTCAAGCTATAGAACTATGATGGACCTTTAGCCCAAAGTACATTTATAGCACATGTATACAGTTTATGCATCATAAAAATAATTCCGATCAGAAAAGAAGTTTAATATAAAAAAATTCTAATTGTGTTATAACTATACCATAATTTGTAATTTGTATTTTTCTTCCAGATTTACCAGATGTAAACTGCAGAATCTCAAGGCCACTTAGCGGACATCCTTTAATCCAGTGGTTAGTTGTTTTAGCCCCTAACATACTCGGTTTTTACACTTCCACGTGTTTGAAGTGGAGGGCTGCGCCCTGACCTCCGCCATCTGCTGCGCGCGCAGTAAAACTCTTTCCTTACCCTCTCTTGTCAAAGCAGATTACGAGGAGACAGAACAGAGGCCCGCTTGGCGACCAGTGGGATTTCGATCAGAATGATTTCTTTCACAAACAATCATATTCGCCAAAACTTTTCATCTGCTACAGAAACCACTAGCTAACAATCTCGTCATCCTCCCCGGTTTGAAATTCGGTTTGTGTCTTGCAGTATAATGGGGACAAACCCACGTTGTTCCAATTTGAGATTCTGACCATTTTCTTCTCTTATATTACCATTTTTTCCATTTGGGGCCAGTTTGTAAGGCTTTTCTTAAGGGGAATTGAGATGAAGAGTGACATGCTGGACCCTTTCCATTCGCTACTTATCTCCAAAGTGATGGACTTGGAGAAACTAGATCCTTCTCTGTTTATAATGAGAGGCACAAATCCTCAGGAAAGAAGATGCATCTCTATTGGAACTCTTGGGCGAGCTAGCATTTACCAAACGCTGTCGGAAAATAGAAGCGTATTTGAGGCTAAATTCTATATACCAGCGCCAAATGAAGAATAAGCAATATATATAATATATATTTGTATTCGATTTTTATGAGAACAAATTGAATGCTGTTAGCAGAAATCTTTGTTCATTACAATCCAGACAGTAGCAAATTATATGTGGGAACTGGAAAATACATCCTAATTTCAGAGTCTTTGAAGATAATTCATTTATTTATTCCTTTCAAAAAGAGACTTTGATCATAAGTTTGTATCATAAATCTATTTTATATATATATATATATATATATATATATATATATTCTGCCTCAAAGCTGAAATCTGAAGTATTTAGATCTTCAGGAAACTTTTAGATTTTTTTATATTATGTGCAATTGTGAATAATCATAATGATGCCAATAATCTAAATTATAAGAGAAAACTCTTATAATTGTTAATGGAATGCATGCATGTATAAAACGGGTGTTTTATATCAATGAAACGTATTTAAGCTACAAAAGTGTAAATAACGGATTAAACATGGTCCTTAATTGTAAATAATGCCGACAATGACCACATTCCAGGCTTATGCTTTAAAATAGACACAACAGACCTAGAAATTGCTAAAGAGCCAAAGAATTAGCGATATCTCCTGGATGTTTGCGTTAGATCAGCAGACGTTCAAAGTTCACAAACTACCAAGGACGGTCAGTCGGAAAGGGTTAAATTGTCTGGAGATTGAGGCCATGGTGAGACCTGTCATATCGTTTCTCTCACACTGTGATGCAACTATATGTCAGCCATTAAGGATATCTTGTTTTTAAAGGAGTCTGCCCTCCCTCCCCACAAAAAAAAGAACAAATGCTTTTAACAGCCCTTCGTCGTTATTACGGCTCACTTATATTATTATTATTATTATTATTATTAATAGTAGTAGTAGTAGTAGAAGTCGATTTTCATACAGTGAAGCTTCTAGTCGGCTCTGTAGCGTAGATTCTGTCT
>JAACJT020000053.1:882312-906652 GCA_009936485.2 Gymnarchus niloticus
TAATAGTAGTAGTAGTAGTAGAAGTCGATTTTCATACAGTGAAGCTTCTAGTCGGCTCTGTAGCGTAGATTCTGTCTTCCAGAAAAATTAATCTATTGCATTAACTGCAGGTATTATTATCATATTGATTGCCTGTTGTAAAGGGAGAGCTGTGATATGTATATGGCATTTCAGCGCTGGTGGATGCTTCATTCTACGTGCAGCAGCACGTTTTCAAATCTAGTTAGCTGACAAATCTATATGGCTGCTTTTAAAATCATATTCTAGCAGATGTAAACAAAGTTCTGCCATTGTTTTTGCAGAATCTGTAGTGGGGAAATATTTTGTCTAACATGTTTATACATCACAAAACCGGAGCCCCATTCTCTAAATTCTTTGTCACAAATAAACGACGAAGCGCTCGCATGCTGATGGATGGTTGGTACAACAGGGGGAAGGAACGACGAATGAATCTGTATGCACTTAGTACTGTCAAGACACTCCCCGTCTCTAAACTCTGCCGGGCACGGTGGAAAATGTGCAAAATAACAGGCACATATGTTTGCAACCAGAGGCTTTATTTCAGTTTCACCACAAGAAGATACCACCGCTCCGACGTGAACTTGTCTCATCCAGTGTTTTATGACAATCACATGGTAATAGCGCAAAATGCTGTTAAAGCTGCGCGCAAGAAGAACGCGCGTGTCCGCCCCCATCAGGTGTTTCTGATTATTTCAGATGCGCGTCTGCGTAACGTTTCATCAAATTACGGGCCTCTGACAGGATGTCAGTTTCTGTGGCGAGACAAACGCGCTATGTCATAGCAGATAAACAAAACGCCACAAAAAAGACGGTCCTTGACCTGTCCGGATTTTGATTTTTGTGAAAAATGCATATTTGCGGCGGGGTCTTTCGGGAGAGTACATGTGAGCAGCCCCACGATTAAAAGTCATTTTTTCCTTGCGTAGTCACAAGTATCTTTCAAAAATTTTTTTAGGCATGGCGCGTATGTTTCTTTTTTTTCCCTAGCTAATTTATATATGAAATGCAGGTGCATGTATGAATGAAATGTTTCATGAATAAAAAAAAAAAAAAAATGCATGTCAAATCTTTATTTCAGTAATCCTGGACGGAAAGTGTTTAACACAGGCTACTAGCTATTTAATAATTGCTATTATTTTTAATGAAAGCTGAGAAAAAACAGACCCCAGTCTTGAACGAGTGACAGGGTCAAGTTGCAGGAATATAGCAATTACTTAAATTGATCACAAGATAACTTCCTTGATAACCAATTAGATCAACTCGACGATCCTGTTACATCATGTGGAAAAAACGGCTATATATTGGTTACAACATAGTAAGGACTAAACATAATCTCCTTTCCATGTAATTTTACTTGATAATGACAGACGGTTGATGGTGCAACAGATACGGCCACGAAAAGAGGTTATAAACAACGGCGTTTCAGTTGATTTAATTAGCCGAGGAAGTATTTAGAGGCTTAATTGAGATTGCGCTGGGAAATTGCTCTTAAATGGCTGGTACTGATTTTTCACAGTCGGTGCGATACGTGAAGGTTTTCACTCTTTGTAGATAATTAAAATAGCCATAATCACTCCATACACGGTGACTGATTGAAACCCTTACATACCAGCAGAAATATACAGCAATGTGGCTTTCATTGGACACTTTGATGCTATGCATTTCTCGGGATTAGTTTGCTTGTGCCATTGGCAGACTTTTGAAACAGTAAGCCATCTTATTTATGAAAGTTTTATTATGCGACCTCTCCGATCTACTTGGACGATTCTCCCGAACGTTTTCATAGCCGACGGAAACGTGAACGCCGGAGGTGGGTGGTGAGATCTGAAAGGCTTCCCTGTACCTTACGTGGTGCGGTGGCCTCGTGTCTTAGGTGGCGTAACGTGCAAACAAGCTCGCCCAGACGGTTTCAATATTTACAGCATACCATCAACTTTTAACGTGAAGCGCTAATCTATTGCTCCACTTGAGAAATACATTTTAAAGAAACATCAACATGAGCAACGATATATGTAAATACTGGACGCATCTACCATACACTGCGCGATTTGTCTGTGCGCGTTTATGCAAAAGCTACCTTTGCACACACCGATTCAGAGGACCACTTGATTGAAGTCTTGGCGTATGAGATGGTGATTGAACCAAAGTCTCAGAAAATAGCGTTTAATAATAAAAAAAAAAAAAATCACAGAAAAGAGTAGCGGTAGATATGATGCTCATGGCTCCTGAAAAGGAATCTCCAAGAATTCGTTTGGCCGACAGTATTGTGAGGATTCTGCTATTAATCCGCACTATATTAAAGTCGCCCGGGGACGGTATACGGGTCTTTGGGCTTGTGCTTTCGTTATTTTCCAGAGTATTCCAGAAGCTCGAGTCATCTCGTGGAAGAAAGTTGTCCATGTTTATAGAGAGATATTTTTTTGTCCCTCGCGCTCTGTCAACATTAGCTATGTTTGGCTCTGTGAAAAAAGTCCTGGCTAAAATTATGTTCCATAAACTCTCCGTTTTTTCGTCCACATCTGTATTTTTTTGCTTTCTAGTATGTCTTTGGAAAGGTTGTTCATATAAAAATGCTTTCTTTTGAGTCATTTTCAGATTTGGTTCTTTTGTTATAATAATTCACAAACCATAAAACGCAACAGAATAGCAAAAACTTCTTTCCAAAAAAAAAAAAAATGTAAATTTTCATAACAAAATAAGTGGTCTAGTTTGAAAATGTAATAAATCTTTAAAGGTCTTCGACGTCTGAGACCAGTTGTAGTCGTTTTGAGTACTACACTCGCTTGTCAAAGTACATTTAATTTGCTATACGCGTTGCCACTTGCTTGAATGTTGTAACCACATAAATGATCCATCTGTCCATCCATCCAGCCATGAACTGTTTCTGCTTATAACTAAATTTTCCTACCTTGACTTTTATTTTTTACGGGCAAATCTCTGAAAACTTCTTTAATTATACAGTGATCCAGTGATGTTTAAGTAAAACGTGGTCAATAATGCCGTTTCTTGGCGTCGCGGTAACGTATGTTTAAACCATGCCTGTGTTTGGTAAATCACATTACCGTAATAACTGAAGCATCTTAAAAAAACTTCAATACGTAAATAATGTGTGACCGGGAAAAGGGGGAAAAAAAAAGAAATAGACCGTAGCTGTGCAACAGCTCGGCTCCAGGTTGTTATAGTGACAGATGACCGTAGCCAAACAAAATTTGACTCTTTGCCACTCGTGTTTTCACAGAGCGGATACATACCATAACAATTAGGTCCGTTTTGTCACAATCGTGCTGCGGAGGTGTCTTTCGGATAAGATTAACTTAGTTAGGCTAATTGTAATTTAAAAACACATTCGTTATGTCACTAAGTAGGCAAATACATGAAGTGACGACATTTCCTATTACGAAAAAGTAACAATTATTTAATATTTAAATAAAGAGCAAAATGACAGTCTAAACCCATCGGAATCTGCACATCTAGATTATTCAACGCGGTGCATATGTCATATAGCCATCCGGCAATTTTCCTATTGGGTTGGAGCCGGGAGAAGATCAGCAGCTAGATCAAAAATGTAAAAAAATTACCGGTATTCGTGTTTCAAACTTTGTGACAGTAATGCCGTCTGTTGGTACAGCGCCAACTTGGTATATCATTTTTTTTTTTTTTTCATTCAAATAACAATATTCGAAACATATCCTAGATAAAGTACTGGACATGTAACTGTGTTAACAGGCCGTGCTCGTCAATGCTCTGCGCTTCATGGCTCTGGAGACGGATTATAACCTGAACTACATGCTTTTTGAGGTGGCTACGCTGGTGGCGTTTGCTTATGTCTATAAACATCATGAAGTGTATTAAAATGTGTTTTTTGGTGGCGCATAAGCAAATTTCTCGGGAGTCGTATAATATGCCGCATTTAATCAGATCGCCGTTTTTATTACCTGTTGCACATAACAATCTTTAATTGGGCCAGAATTGACCCTATTGTAATATTCGTTTGTCACGTGTCTTTCTTTTTGCTGCCGAGTTTTTCTCGGCGATCTAATGATGGTGTATGTGGAGCCGTGTAACTATTAGAGGAATGTATATGTCGTGTTTACCGCTGTCGTCCTCATGTTGTCCTTTCTTCCGATGTGAGAATGAGGCCATTTCTTTCAGCATCGCTCACCTTTGCACGTGTCACTCTGCGGAGGGCCGTTGCCTTGATTCCCCGGTTACAGGTAAACAAAGAACAACTTCACTATACTGCTACAGCAGTTCTCTTCAAGCTCATGAAGAGTGTAGTTTATGTTCGCCAGTATTAGATATTAATACTTTGGTGTCCACTTCTCACATTGTTCAGTTTTGTGATAGTAAAAATCTATTCACTCATCTCTGTAATAACTGGGGATCAACAGTAAGAACCTCAAGGTTACAGGTCCATATGACTTTGTGCTTTTGGGAAAGAACTAAAGGCTGAAGTGCCTCAGTAACTATCCTGGTGGCTTTACAGTATGTACAAAAATATCAATTTACAATCCCGTTCAGGTCACTCTGGAGAAAATTTTGATTGCAAATGCCGTGTGACCAGGCTGTCATTTTAAAATTTAAAATGGATCTCAGTGGCACAGATATTTTTAGGCCTGGAAAATACCATTTTTATTAAATTCATTAGCCTCACTGTCCTATTAATGGAAGCAAGGTGTGTGAATTTGAGTTGCTGTCCTGAGAGTAACTGGGCAGATTTTGCCAGAACGAACTTTCTTGTCTTTCCTCCCCCAGGGTTGACGGCTGAACCGACCTCCAGCAGAACTCTGGATGACCTCAGCATGGGCCCCAGTCGAGTCTTCACCACTGTTTTCATCCTTGCTACTCGGTCGTCTTTGGCTTGTTCAGCAGCAAAGTCCCTGTGGAAATTCAGGTGCCCTATTGTAGCCCCCCCCCCCGGGCTGGTTCCACTGAAATCCTTGGGTATGTAATGCCAAGTGCGAGGCCGGACCTTGTCTCTCCCTGGTAGCCCCTCTGCACCTTCTGCTTGCACTGTGTCCAGTGTGGCTGCCAGGCACCAGGTGTGCCTCCTCACATTGCCTCACGTAGCAGAGAAAGGGATTAATCAAGACCCTCCTCTTTAGATGTCGAGGCAGAAAGATGGTCGCTTTCGTGGAGCACCATCGTTATTGTTATTACCGGAAGACACCTATCCCAGTGGGTGTGTAAGGGTAAGGGAGGCCTGGTTTAGTTCATTTTGTAATCTTTCACTGAGATATTACTAACTGTGTAAGGTGCCATTTCCCTTCTTAGCAGTGATGGTGGTCAGAGCTATGAGCAATCCAAAATGTTTCTGCTTTTTGGGTAACTGTTTTCTAAACTGAATGGTTCGACAAATACGCATGGAAAATATTTTGATTAAAAATAATGTCATCTGCTAGGTTCTGTGAGTCTCGTTATTTTTTTCACTGTAAGTCAGTAGTTCATGATGTGGTTTCTGTGCGGGCATCAGTACTAGCTTTGGGTTCTGCCTTGAGAGTATCTTGTGCAGGCATGTCCTGCGTTGTATGCAAAAAGGCTTTTCTGATTTTTTTTTTTTTTTTTTTTTCTTTTATTGAAAGTAGAGTGAAGTCTTGGTGTGTGATCCCTGCCATGATGTTCTTTGTCCTGCTTTTGACACCCCCTGGGAACATTCTGCTTGTGCGGCACCCTGAGTGAATAAAAACGAGATGCAGATTGAGCCTGAAGTCCTGCAGGCCTAGAAGGCAGGATTCTGCCAGCAGGTGAAGAACCAGATCCAGTGGCTTGTTCCACGCCAGGTGGACATGGGAACTGGGGGGATTGTGGCTCTTGGTTAGGGATGAGTCAAGGAAAGTTTTTGGCTACTGTGAGGTTCTATGTGGAACAATTGGGACTTTTTAGGTTCCTGGACAATGCATTTAGGAAATTCATTAGGGTTCTGGAGGTTCCACAGGGTTCTATGATGTGCTTGGAAAAGCTGCATTAGGATTGAAATGCATTGAATTACACTGACACCCCCCTGCCTGGGAATGGATAGCACCATGACAAAGTTTTGTATTCTGTTGATTTTGAATGAATGATTTTCGTAGGAAATGCAGTTTAAGGAAATGATTGTAAATCAAGATTAAAGCTGCTATATATAAACAATATACACCATGTTGTATAACTTTTGGACATTAAGATGTATGATCCCTCTAAGATCAAACATAAACTCTTTTTAGCTTTTATGGAGCTTTCGCGATAAACCCATTTGTCCTCTGGTTTATCTGGATTTTATGTTTTGTTTTTTTTTTGTTTTTTTTATGTAAAACTTCTTACACGGATGTTGCCTGGTTCTGGCGTGCATATGAAGCAGATAAGTTGTTGTGTCTACAGGGCCTTTAATCTTAATGTTCGTGCAGTTCGGTGTGATGGAGTAGGTAGCATGGTCAGTTAGCCTCGTAGCCTGGTGAGATGGGCTGTTGGTGATGGAGGGATGCCAGTTGTGTTTCGTAAGGTGTATACGTTTTTATTGCGCTTTTGAAGAGCCTACTTGGTGGATTTAAAAAAAAAAAAAGATCACTGTTTAAAACACACACACGCTTCCCTAAAGCCCCTCAACTCCAGTTCTCCATACAGACTAGCAATGACCAAAATTTCACCAAGGTGGTACACCTTCAAGGACACTTAAACCACTCGAACCACATGGTCACCAAGGACCTGTGCACCGGCATGACCTCCAGCCGACGAGGCTGGATGACCAGGACGGCACTCTGAACAAGCAGGAATGCCTGCATGCTGTTGGGGTTCATCAGTGCTTATTCCCATTGCAAGCTCCTATTCAAGGTTAATCATTCTCTCTTCTTGGAGACTTTGGGGGTGGGGGTCCTCGGTTCCTTAGCAGTGTTTATGGGGGGATCTGCCTTGCATGCTTTTTAGTTAATTTTTAAACAATTGTAATTTTCTGCCCAACAAATATCATCAGTAAAAAAGATATGGGATTAATTATAACCCTGTTAGTGCTGGCTCATTCACAGTGCAAACATTTTAGTATTTTAAGTATTCTGATGTATCCCGTGTATGACCTGAGGTTTATGGAAGCCATTAAGGTGAATTTCTCTGCTACAGAAGAACTGATTTTGTTTGTGTATTTTCCACATTTATGTTTGACAGATATAAATGTCCGTAGTGACTGTGACAGACAATTTCACCATGCCAATAGTAAAGTGGTCTAATCAATAGTCGTCCTGTCTGTTATTCCATTTTCTTTGCCACTCAAACTGATGGTTGTGGTATATAAGTAATCTTACTTAAAACTGCTTAATTCTAAATTAATGTATAAATCCCCCCGAGTGTTTCTGCTGAGTTAAATTTGCATGCATAGGCAACTAAATAGTAACATTTAGCCTACTGTGGCGTTAACCGTCGTCTATTAGCTCCAGCCTGCAGCTTTACTTGGAGGCCGTGATTGTATGGAGTAATATTTTGGAAGATCACTTGATTGTGGAAACTACGGGGAACGTGGCGGAAATTACAATGTATTTTTTGGCTGCGGTAGCGAAAGAACACGTAGAGACGCTGACGTCACGGGGCGACGCTCGCTTGTGTTCAATCACTTAAGTCGCGACTGCAGGCCCGCAGTCAGGTCTCCCGTCCGCTCGCACCTGGCCGTGGCCCTCGTTTCGGGCTGTCTCACGCGGGTGAAAGGTGAACCTTTCATACTGCAGTTTAGCTTAGCCACAGGTGCTCTGGGGCAGCCCCGCCGTGTGTCGTGAACACAGCAATTACGGCTAGTATAATGAGAGCCGAAACGTCTCTGGTGGGACGGTAACTGCCCGGGTCACAGGGCAGCCTGGTAAGTAAAGAGGGAGACGTGGGACGTGAAATTTGTTCCGGGTGGGGCTGTCTGCAGAACCCTTCAGCAAATGTACCACCCCAGTAAATTTCTACTTGAATAAGCTGGTAATTTGTTAGAAGACCATTAAAACAGAGCAGCTAAATTATATGAATAGGTTGACTGTTAGATCGGCAACACAATTCAGGTAGTGAGATCAATTGGTTATATAGTGGTTTCATAATTTGCCCATGTTCATGCATAAAGAGGAGTATTAACACAATATACAATCATACATGGTACTCTCAGAATATAACATTGTGAATGACCATTGATTTGACTGCCCTTTGATCTTGTTCTATGCACGTGCGTATGTATTTTACAGAGCACAATTGTAAATTGATTTCTTTCGGGTCTGTGTAGTTATTTTTACTACACAGATTGTCTTTTTGGCTGTTTCTCAAGCGCACATATTGATATTATTATCCGTTACTGCGAGGTATAGAGTGTAGTCAATTTTTAAGAGATTGACAATGGCATCTACTTAATCACTGAAATAGAAAGCAATTAACTACAGTGTATTCACAGGATATAATCCGTTTGGATATGTTGCTATGTTATCAGTTTGACAGGGTCATAAAACGGATATGAGAGGTGTAGGTTATACATGCTGCAATAATAGTTTAATGGGCTACAGCTCCAGATACGGGAAAATCTAACTAGACTTCTAAAGGACATTTGCTATTTTCAGTCAAGAGAGTTATGGCTCAAGGTGAAAGACGGAAAGGTCAGATACGACGGTGCCTTTCCAGTTATCATGCAGATCAAGTTATCGCGCGATTTTTTAAAAATTACTGAATGTGATACCCTAACACCCCTTGTCTGCACGTGTCTTAAAATCAGCCACTTGCAACGAGGTGTTTTGTCTGCCATTCTGAAGCAAATGTCAGGTTTTTTTAGTACTTAAAAGTGCAGTTGACGCTTCTTTAAAGTACTCGTATACATGTACATTCAGTGTAGAACTCCTCTGCAGTCAATTTGTTTTATGGTCATCAGGTTGCGTAACGAAAACGGTATTTCAACGTCTCACCGACGGTGGCGGAAAACGTCCTTTCAGCTACGGTGCTGGGCGTCTGCGACTTAGGCCGCGACAATAAACCGCGAACCCTGTAAAACCAATATAGTCAATGTACTGTAAAATGTCCAGGAACACGAAGCAAATGGACTATTAATAGAGGATGGATAACCACGCATGAGATGTGAAATGTCTAATATTCTGTCATTACACTTGAAAACGCATTTAAGGAAATGCATTTAAGTAAAATGCCTTGTGTTTAATATTACAAATTAAATGTCTTAAAAATACACACTATTATATATTTTTCAGTGTAAAAAAAACGTTCCGTAATACTTTAGGTCGCGGTTCAGTTTGAAATTATATGCAAACTTAACCGATAGAGTAGTTATATGATACATACAATGTAATGTATCTTATATACAATGAGAAGTACAAACAGACATATTTAGTGCAGATTACGAATGTCTGGGTAGATAACCCATAGTTTTAAAATGTAAAACGAAATGAAAAAAAAAAACACGTTTTCTTTAACCTTACCCAATAGTGTAGTTGTGGCGTTTCACCAGATGGCCCTTCGATAAAACTCGAGTAGTTTACAAAGCAGTAAAAAGAAAACCAAAGAACGTAAAACCGCGATATCTTTAGTACACTAAGAAGCGGCCTTATTTTATTATTTTGAATACACTAGTACCTCGAAATTTGTAACAATATTGAAACGTAGTACGATTTTTCTAAAAGAACTGATCGTTTTATTAAAATTCAACATTCATAATTAACTTTCAAGTTTCACATGTAGTTAAGAAATCAAATTCATATTAGTTTAAAAGGTCATTTGACTATTTCAGTTTAATATACATTATATTTTAATAAGTTTATGCTTAATTTCATGTTCAGTATCGATGGCTGGATTGTTCTAACTCAGTAGAATTAAAATGTTTGAGGTATCTACAAACAAATCCAATGTAGTAGTAGTAATAATAATAATGTACGAACACTAATTTCATTTATAGATTTATGTAGCAGTTTTGTTGTATCACTACTAAAGACTGAGGTGGAAAAATACTAAAGGAACATTAACTTTTCAAAGATAACTGAATTAACCGTCCAATAATTATTGTTCAAAATAAATATTTCTTATTACTAAAATCAACCAAAACCAAGGGTTACTATTTCAGCAATAGTAACAACAGCTATACATTGTAAAAACAGGCGTAAGCAATACAAAAAATGTATGTGTTACATGTAACACATTTCCCAAATCAATTTCAGGCAATATATAAACCACAATATCCTAAAACGTAGTGAAAGGATCTTTTAAAGTAGCTCTTTTTAAATCGACAATTATTTCAGGAAATTTAATTGTAGGTAACGCATGACTGAAATGACGTAATGGATTCTCTAAAATGAATATATGAAAAACGGGCAACGGCCTGTATTTTATTAAAACATTCTGTATTGCAATAAACACATGTTGATAATTTCCATTCACCGTTTGGATACAGAATAATCGATTTGCGTTTTTCTTCTCTTACAATAATATCAGTTTGTACAAATCACGTTGCACTGGAGTTAAGCATGCGGTTTTTTTTTCTATTAAGACAAGCAAAGAAATAAAAAGTTACGTCAAACCAAGCGCTGAAGTTCCACAGATACATGACGCCGGCTGTTTGGAAAATGAGACTGCGCGCTTTCTGCACGTAAAAAACACACACAGACACAAAGGGGAAGTATAAAAATTTACATACAACAATTAATTTTCTTTTACCGTGTTATATCCGTTTACGATTTAAGTTTTGTTTATTAATTTTCCCCATCCAACAATAATAGCAAGATTCGAATAGTTTAAATCTTCAAAGCAAGCAAGCTAAAGGTTGACGATTGTTCCTTTGTTCCGTATTTACAATGTGACTATGTAACAAATGTCTTCACTATGAAATCCAAAATATGGATGTTTTGTTGTGCAAGTTTATAAGTGATCACATAAAACCCGCATAATCCATTTAAAACGATTCCAACCAATCCAGTTGTCGATTCGTGCCATCCGCAGGTCCGCTTGTGATGTTTACCTTTGTCTAAAACGTCAACTGTTGTACTGACAGGCGTTTAGGCCTGAACCGGGACTTTGCAACCCACTGTATCCAAACGTAGGATGCTGCTTAGATTTCAGTCTCAGCGTGGCCAGGCTGGAGTTACAAGTGTCTCTATACACGCTGTAAGAGGAACCAGGTGGTCCGTAGGGGCAGGTGGTCGAAGACATGGCCGAATTAATTGAGGAGCCGCCGATGCCGTTAAGATTGCTTATGTTGTTCAAGCCGGAAGCAGGCATGCCCGGCACAGCGGAATGGCCCATGCCGGAAGCCATGCTCATGGAAGAAATGGAGTTTGGGGCCGAAAACATGGATTGGGAAGTCAGCGGGCTCATGGAGTTGAAGAATGGAAAGTTTTTCGTGGACAACGGGGCTGGAGCCAGCGCTTTATTCGTCCAGTTGTTGTACGTGTACGCTGGGTACATGTCGTCGTACGGCTGCATCAAACCGCTGAACTGAGGCAGATAACTGTTCTTACACAAGTCCATCTGTTGGTTGCGCTCACGCTTCCTCCATTTCGCCCTGCGATTTTTAAACCACACCTATGCGACACATAAGATTTGTATTAATAATTTACTTATAAGGAATAAATCACAGCAGTGCATCACAGGCCCAAGCGTGTAGGCCTGTTTTCAGCAATAAACAGTTTCGGTCGATGGCAGAAGTCGCAAAACACATTTCATTTGATTGAGTACCTCGCAGATATTCAAGCAACGGCACAGTCAAAGGAGCAAAAACGTTAGTTACGATTAATTGATTTTTGGTACAAGATTGTAAGCTAAATTTGTCACCGTTTATTTTGCATTCTGCCACATTTAAAGGTACATTAGGCAATACTTCTAACACATAAATTGCCATTTATATAATATAGGTATTGTTTTGTGACTTATGTAACTATTATTTGAAATTATTTAATACGACAACCCGTATTTTTTACGGATAGGGTTGTTGTGTAAGTTCGCAATCAGTATATATAATCACAATATCAGTCACAATATCTGTATCATAAGAAATCTCAATCCCCCCCCCCCCCCAAATTAAAGGCCATATCGTGCTTGGAAAACTAAATTCAATTTGATGCTCGTCAAAGCCAGTACATACACGTTAAAGCAATTTAACTGAACGGCATTTTTATTCGCTGAACAGGGTAATTCACAGCATACGACTAGTAAAACGAAACGCAATCAATCAAAATGAAAACTGGAAAAATCACGTCATCATTATGATTTGATGAAATGATTAGCTATTATTATCCCAAAGATCATTCACTTCAGTCGGTAGTACCATGCAGATCGAACTTAGGCAAAATAACGATAATTCTGAAAACGTAGGGATATAAATCTGTGCCTGGCTTCTGGGATTTTATGATTTTGAATTTCTATACGTTTGTATTGTATTAATCACGTAGTTGCATTCATTACCCACATGAAACGATGGTCTTGCATTGGAAAAACTTGTTTTAATATGCGGAGTGATGCCTGCAGTTATTGTCAGGCTACGTGCAGCCTTCACGTGGAATACGTACGTATTTCTGCGGCTTATATTGCATCTGTTTACGTGCACGTTTAGAATTCGCTTCGTCAGTTGTACAATGTATTTGCTACCAGATGGTTTCATGCGGACGGCCAAACACAATTGTGGATTTGGCAGATATTATACTAGAAAGCCATTTCTATGGAAACTGCATTTTATTCCTCTAATTAATTGATTTGCGCAGCCTTACCCGAACTCTGGCCTCGGTGAGGTTGGTCCACACGGCTATCTCCTCTCTTGTGCTCATGTCGGGGTAGCGGTTCCGCTGAAAGGTGGCTTCCAGCTCCTGTAACTGCTGGCTAGTGAAATGGGTTCTCTGTCGTCGCTGCTTTTTCTTCTTGGGGTCCTCGGCTGTCCCGTCATCGCTTCTGTGTTCCGTGAGTCTTTCTTTATCTAAACAACACCAGACGCCCATTTCTGTGTTTTCGTTCCCAATACAGTTTCGTATATTAATGTAACCAGACTGCTCCCAAAAAGCTTATAATACATGTGTAGAATGTTGCGGCTGTGGAGTGGTGAAAACGATCCCTTCCATTTTATCAAATCGAAACCAGCGTTCCAGCGTTGCAGCCTGTGCACACCGAAGACCGACA
Source organism: Gymnarchus niloticus (assembly GCA_009936485.2). NCBI lineage: Eukaryota > Metazoa > Chordata > Actinopteri > Osteoglossiformes > Gymnarchidae > Gymnarchus > Gymnarchus niloticus. The sequence continues at coordinate 895,420 of JAACJT020000053.1, forward strand.
TGCAAAGTGTTTTGTATAGAAAATCACACAGATTTTAGCAAAAGCAGTTTACTTTAATATAACCTAACTGTATTGCAAAGCAAAGCGGGACTGTAGCATACGATCGCTTCTTCTAGTTCCTTATATATGTAGGCCTCAGATGCTGTATCACGTAAGTGTACAAAAGTTGTCGTTTTTTTAATTTTAATTTACCGCTCAAATGCCGATAGAAAAAAAAGAAAATGCTTGCGATACCGTGTAAGGTAAACAACGGTTGACGTGACTTATTATATCATCGCACTGTTTAAATATAATGTCTGTTCATCACTTTGTATTGATCAAAAGCTGCATTCAGATTCACGGAATAATGTACCAGTAAAAATTCCAAATATACAAATGATAGGAACAAACAATACAGCTTGTGGCATGATACTGAATGACGTATGATTTTTTTGTAATATTTTGTACATGTTTTAAAACTGTGTACTATTAATCATAAATCCACCTGGTGGAAAATATTTACAATAATTTTCTATAATGAAAAGGTTTGCAATAGCATTTATTGTTCAGTTTATACATGCTTTTTAGAGAGTAGGGTATTTACGTGTTTAGTGCAAGTTGATTTTTAAAGTATTTTATTCAAATTCTAACGAGATTTTAATAGTCAAACAATTGCAAATTCACTTGTGCTTCATTTTAGTAGGCCTCTTGAACGAGTGGTATGTCTCACAATTAACATTACTTTGAAAATTCAGAGAGTAAAATATACCCTTTACTGCATACATAGTTTACAATATGTTACCGTTTCAGAAACATTGCATATCCAAAGAATTTCGACAAGGAACAATAATCTTGTTACCGTACCTGCTATTTCGGTGTCTGATGACTCGCTGCTCGAATTATCTAAAGTTTCCCGTTTGTTGGTGGAAGTCCTGGGCAAGTGGAAGGTGGAAGTCATGTCGCGCGCCGCCTGGGGTCTTACAGCCTCGGAGATTCTGTCCAAGTTCATACCACCTTAATGAAAGAATGATGCTGCATTAATACGCTGGCTCGGCAAGAACCTCGGGAGTGGAAAGCTTTTCGTTCAAAAACCCATTTGAATTGGAGTCCGTATGACGAAAGGACACTCTACGCAAAGAGTTGTGGCAGAACGTTTATTTTCGGACTGATTCCCACTCGACATTTGCCGGAGAACTTCCCTATTTCGTGTACGGCAATGACAGCGCGTTCACTTCCAGTTTCAGTTGAAGGGAATGGGTTCATCGCCGCAGAGCTGAAGCTGCAGTTCAGGAAAACCCGCGTAGATCCACCCATCTTTCGTATTAAACCTCCCCTATCTCAGGGGAGGGGGTCCCACCCACAAACTACGATCAGTCTAATCCGTCTGCAGGCAAAAGCACTTTTTGGATTTGTCACAGAGGAACACAAGAGGGAACACCGCTTTACGTTACTTGTGAAACTGCCGAAGAAAATGGGCCCTTTATTCGGGCATGTTTGAAATGAGCCTAAGCGAAGTGCTACGGGCAGCTGGGCGCGCTTGTATACACACGCACACAATGTATATTCGGATTCGCGTTGAAATGAATAAACACTTGCCATGACCTGCCCTGCTATTTTTCTATGTAAAAACTTTCTTGTAATATACAGTCATTTAGACCCGAGTTTAGACTAAGAAATAACCCGCCTGGAAAAAAGCAGGCTATGTCCATTAGTGTGGTTTCATAAAATCACCAGCAAAAGATCAGCAGCGTATTGACAAGTTTGGGTAATATTTCATCTATCACACATAAGAAAATAAGCCAATAATAAACTGTACGTGACCGTATTTTAATTGTCGATCGCTTTCCTGCTCGTCCTCTTCAGATGACGCACACACACACACACACCTTCGGGTTGTATACCTTCGTTAGACTGAAAACGTTCCATCGTCTCCATATAGATATAAAGGGTTGTTACAGGTGAACTGTCAATCATCATTTTCAGTAATGATCATCGACAACAAGGCTAATATTCATGATCAATGTCACATTATTTATTTTTCTTCCAGACAGGCAATGGTGCGAGTCACGTCCGCCTTAGGAAGTTAAACATTCTAAGATGGAAATGCAATTGCAAGTAACTGAATTCACTGGTTTTAGTCGTTGTATGTTTGCAATTTGAAAATTGTTTCCTTAGCATCATCGCTTCTGTTGGTAGCGCTTCAGATATTTACTGTAATTACACTATATTATTTATATATATGTATTCAGTAACATTATATCATCGTTACACAGTTTTATATTGGACTTTAAGTACAGCTCCCTTTACAATTTAAAATTTGCTTTTCATAATTATTTTTTTCTAATTATTGATCACTTCTAAGTTTGCTACAAGCTATATATTTAGAGAATGTGTGATATTTTACTATGGGGCATTTTATAGTGCCCTTTAAAAAATTTCCTAAAGAGTTACAGTTAACGAATTTCCCGCACATTTTATTGCTTTTGCGTTGCTTTTGTTTACTTAAATCTTACACATAATGGGATGCTTCTCTTAATTTAAACTGCGGCCTATGCAACGTTTTAGCAGATCAAAAGGGGAACGATAAATTAATTGCTGAAAGCAAATGGTATTTATATAAAAAAATAAAGGTATGGGCCTATAGTTTACAGCATCTCAACAAAACTTTAAAGCCAACATAATGTTATGTATTAATATTACATATATCTGTCAGTATTATTTATTATGCAACAGTAAATACAAATAAAATACAAGTAAAAATAAACTGTAAAACATATGACTAAATTTGACTTTGGTTCTGCAAGTCTCTGAACAGAAACAATGGAGTAGCATTCCTACTCAGTAAAATTTACCAGTGTTTGCTTCACAGTATTGTTTGAAAATGTCGCTTTGGTGTCCCTCTACTCATTTTAATTTGAAATAGCGGCGCCTACTGGTGGAAAAAATCATTTTTAAATGTCCTCGTTATCAAAAAATGCTGAATGAGATAATTGTGTGTACGTCACGTGAAAAACGCGTTCTCCTATTCTATTCTATTCTGGTACAAAAACCATAGACCTTACAACTGTACTTTAGTAAAACACTTCATTGCAACCCATGTTTGTTATTTTTCTGTCAAGTTATAAGGATATTTAACTTTGAAAATACAAATGACATTCAAATCCCAGAGAAATTTATATTAGCCGTTTATTTTTATCAGCACAGGCCGAAAGTTTAGCGATGATGTCTCAACCACTTAAATTCTTTCGAAACTAAAGAACATAAGAATATATTGAACTGCAGAACTTTCCGAAATCATTGTCAATATCCAAAAAGGTTAACGAAATTATTAATATTCGAAACAGGCTATAATAATAATAATAATTAGTAGTAGTAGTAGTAGTAGTAGTAGTTTACTCAATATAAAGAGGTAATGTAATATATGTCAGTAAATACCAACAACAGGTCTAGCTTTAATTATTACTTTAATAGTAGTGGGATTTCGCGCTTTGAAGAATGCCTCCCACGTCGCCGGTCTTTGAGATCTTTTTTGTGTCGTGAATATTTGACATTGAGCTTTATCTGCCCAGAGAGATCTCCTTAAAGCCCTCTACGAAAAACCATGGTTCAGCATGTCAGTCCTCTCTGACACGCTGTCGCCCGAGCTGCCACGAAGGAGCCAAGGGTCATGACCCTGTAGTATTTTTCTACTTTATATACATTTCACTTAGGGTCGGTTAGTTTGAACTCGACACAGAAAATAACCAAACTATCTGCTGCAGGACTTCGTACATACGTGCATTTTTTTCAGTATTAATTTATTAAAATACGTGTACGGCAAACAGGGTAAATCATTTTTATTCTATACGACAGATTTAGTTAATTCTGCACTTTTGGGGGTAAATGTGTTCGTTTCACACTGTCAATTCGCATTAACTTTTGTTTATCTACCAGATATTTCTGTTCAAAAAACAGACAACTACACACAACGAAAGCGTGTCGTAATTAAGCGGCCACCTTTGGAATTGCAGCTAGGCTGAGGGACGAAACTACCGCATTGTTATTGTCTTATTATTATTTTTCATGTCTGAGCTATGTATTTGCCAGTGATTCATTCATACACGCCCATTTCGGTTTGATCGGACGACAAAGTGTTTTATGACGCATTGTCTCTCTGATGAACACCCCGCATTAGCGTCGCGTATAGGCTGATTTTCCCTCAACGTCGATCATTTTTTTTCAGTCTAAAAATGTAGTATAAAAAGACACGCAGTGAAATCCACGCTGTCAGATGTCCAGCATTACATGACTGAAATGTAGTATATGTACCACACAGCGTGAGCAAAACATCAGTGCTTCCTGTTTCATTTTTTTATTTTACGTTTTTATTTCTGATATGGTAAGACACAATGTTCAGGCCTAAACACTGCCGCCGAGTTTGAACGTAGTCCGCTTTCCCTGTTACTCCCTCTACACCCGTACCTTGTCTCGCACCCCAGATTTATATTGTTCATACCTAGCTATAAAGCAGGCCTAATTATGGAATTATTACAAATGTATTTTAATTGCTTTAATCATAAATAAATTATACTAGCAAAAACTATAAGCGGCTTTGAAAATATTATTGTATGCTTAGTGCATATAATAATAATAATAATAATAATAGTAATAATAATAGGCATAGAGGGACACAACAGCAACATGTGCAGTATATTTTAAGATAACTATAGAACCATATCAAATTGTTATTTAAGTTTCAAAGCTTAACTGCCACTGACGCGCTTACGCAAATAGGCGTAAACGTCAATATTGTAGACGCGATTTGAAAGATTCACAGTGGACCATCATCAAGTCCGTCATCGCTATCAATTGGTGTGTTTGTTACAGGACAGCAACAAGCGGTCTGTAACCTACTGGCTCTGGCTCTTAGGATTAAAATTTGGGATGGAAAACGTGTCTTTAAAACGACTAAAGTAAGATTATGAAAAAGCACACAATTCATTATTAAAGTGTCACCCCATCATATAACAGAGATTAACAAGAAAACCAGATGCTTTTCGATAATACGGTGTCTTCCAGAGCGGGGGCTTCGCCTTTGATCATCTGTGTTGCGATAAAGACTGTACCACTGTCATCGCCGTAACAAACGCAGCTTGCTTGTACCTCTATAGTCCTCTAAGATGGTCGTGTAACTCGTGTTAATTAATTATAGCGGTCTAGTCTGCGTTCTAATGATCAGTCATTTCTGCAGCTGCATGCGACAGATGCTGAGATCTGGCAGGTGGCGTTAACCTGACAGATGCTAACTAGCTTGGCGGACTCCTCCTTGTAATTATGTTAAACTGTTTAAAAACACATTCTCTCACGTCCTCTGTAAATCTTTCGCTTGATTACTGTAATCGTCCATATTTCAGATTTACCGCAACAAAGCTTTAATATTTTTCTTCATACCGCCGTATGTTCACGTCCATCACGTGTGTCACCGATGACGCTGTATACACATATCGTTATACATGTTATGAAGTCAGGCGCATAACCTTTATTTTGTTCACCTGTTTACCATTTTTCTCTCGGTTAATCTTTAGAAAGTACGAGAGCTCGCAAAATCAACGTATCATTACCAAGGGCCCACACAGAAATTTAGGCTGAGCCATATAATGCAGACTTTATGTAATGTGGTTAGTCTTTCAGAGGGATGCATCGCATTGCATTTGGTTTTGGAAAAGATGATGCTGCTGGAGATTTAAAGTCAATAAACATGTTGCGTATTAAACAAAGTCATATTGTTTTTCGTTAGGAGCACACATGCGTTACATGTGATTTTATTTGATTAAATCTTTTGATTTTTTTTTTCTTATTCTCTTTCTCTATTTAGCTAAAACAAACCGAGAATAACGAGCCTATTTCTGCACAAAAACAAACATGCCTCATAACACGACTTTAATTCAAGATGTCGGTAGCCGGAGTAAGTTCATGCTTTTGTGCCTTAATATTGATAATGCCTTATTGATGATTATTGTTGTTGGTTTTTTTTTTTTTTTTGGTCCCCGGGAGCACAGAAACGGAATGCTGACATAGCTTAGAACTAGTAATATAATGAAAGATTATGCAACAACAACAATAATAATAATAATAATAATATCATCCAATTAAGCCTCTGACTATAACAACACTAATAAGTAAAAACCGTATTCTGCAGTACACCCAAGCAACTTTAATAACTTTAAAAATAGCGACCGATGACTCAGAAAGCAGAAATGTTATATATTTAACAAAAACGGTGACGTATTCGTTTAATGGCAAACATGTAGTAAATGCATCAACACCACTGTCATCACACAAAGGTGAAATTTGAATACGACAGTCTTACAGCAGACTGGCATTTATGGTTAATTTAATTTAAGAAACATGTTTTCTTGCATTGAATAAAGCATTAAAGAGGTGTTACGTTTAACTGCAGCTGAACATTTACTGAGATAAAAAAAAAAACAACGTGAAACTAACTAGCACCCTTACTTGAGCAAAAAGTGTTTTAAGTACTGTTTGTTTATTTGTGAAACAACTTGTCCATATATAGCCGGAGGACGTAAACAACACAAAACGCCACTATTTTATCTCCGACAGAATACGATGTTTTACACGATACAAACATTCCGGATGTGTGATGCAAAGTGTGGAATTGAATAATACAAAATATCATTTAAACATGCTGTAATACCTGGATCCCCGCAAGAGATTACATTCTTAGACAAATTAAGTTCCATTCCAAATGCCTGTAACACAGAATAAAATCAGTCAAAATTTGCCATCAATACAACATCATTCACATGCCTCCTATATCAGCTCCAGCTCAAAGCTAACATTGAGATTTAGAAAAATAAACACCGCAAAGATTTCGATTAAGATATGCCTGCTTAGTTATCACCTCACCCGATCGGTGCGCTTTTTGTAGCAGATTTACTTTACCCATTTCTTTTTTTCCAAGCACCTGAAAGACGCAACGTGATTCCGTATTAAATTTAAAGTCGAACAAAAGATAAATTCCACTCTGTATAATTACTTCCCGATTTTTCCCTCAACGCATTAGTCGGTTTCGGATGAAGTTTCTTTAGTTTAAATGCAGATAATATAAGCCTCGCGTGTTTATCTTTATGGTAACATATTCGCGCAACTTCTGTTATCTGTAGGAATCCCCGTGCTTGTTTTATATCGGCAATAAATCGTGACTACGCTCCTGCTTCCAGCCCAGCTTCAGTCACACACGCATACGCGCGCTGCTGTTATATAAACACAAAAAGCTCTTCGAATCTGTTTCATCTGCTTCTGACACTTGACTTCTGACATCAAATATGGTTTAGTGGGTCTTAAAGATAGACAAAAGCGACATGTATTTCTGGTCGCTTTTACGTTTATGTATTTAAAAGCACTCATATACCAAAGCATGTTTGAGACGGTTAATATAAATAACTGCGTTTTCGAAACGTCCTGTCTAGATAGTCTAAATAAAACATACAGACTTTTTTTCCTCTTGAGTAATTTGCCGGAACACCTGAAAGTAATAAAAACAAATTTACAATTTTTTTAAAACTAAATTTACAAGGGAAATTTCTTTTCTGATCCCACCCCAACAAAGGGTTTTAATGTAACCTTATTTTGTGCTGTCATGATCCATCTTATTTGTATAAGACTAATATTCCCTCAACAAATTATTAAAAATAATTAGAATGACTGAAATACGATACTACTTTACTGCTCTTTGCCGTTTAAATTACATTGTAGTTGCGTGGGCGTTTTAATTCACACATTGATCCTGGTTGCCTAGTTTACTCAGAACCACGGTGTGACCAAGAGAGCGATAGATACGCAATTAAAGGTAGTACTGTACACGCCACTGCCGTTTAGGGTCTCCTGCATACTGAGGATCATTATCAAGTTTAGTATGTACCATACATTTTGAATAATCCGCATCTGCTTTTTTAACAAACACCATCTGTTGGAGGTAGGTATATTGATCCACTTGCACGGAAGAACAGGAAAGATTTACACTTAACCGAAGTGTTTCGCCTGTAGCCTCCTCATCACTTAATCAGTCTTCCGCTCAGAATCTCGGTTGACTTTTTTTTTTTTGTTAAGGCAAATATTAAGCTGCGATATTGTGGTGATAAAGCTATCTGGTGCACATATTTCAAAATTATAGCACATTTTCGATCAAAATTATCGATCATACGGGATTTAATCCTTAACTCATGGTAAACGTTACCTTCAGGTCCAGCCCGAACAGCATCGCCCGACAGCCGTCTGGTTGGTTTGATTTTCTATGGCGTTTAGATAAACGGACACTTACCCGTTAGTTCCCACCACAGACAGTTGATTTAGAAATTTTCTTTCCCCATGCAGGTGTGAAATACATCCACCGAGGCGCGGGTACGTACCGGAGTGAACTATGCTCTTTGATGCAGTTGCTGTGTGGTTCGGGGTTTTCTTTAGGAGCCTTCTCTGGCGCTTTAATGACGTCACTCTAGCGATTCCCAGTTGTCTCCGTTACTGGGTGGGAATACGCTATAAGTCCATGCTTTAAGCAAGTAGCTTTTTAAAGGTGATGGACATTTTACACATTATTTTTACTATTACACTATCACTCTATACATTATAGCAAGGTATACCGAATAACACATTTTACCAAATATTTAACATACACAGATAAATGAGTATATTTCTAATGCGCATGGTACTACATATTAATAATTTTCTATAATATTCAAAGTGTGCAGACGCATTGTGATTGTGGTAATGTACATTCAATGGACATGTTACTGCAATGTTACATTTTCCGAATATTGACATTTTTAATGAGAGGATATAAAAATATAAAAATTATACCTATATCTAAAGGATCCGACAGACAGACGCAAATGGGGCAATTTCGTAGTACATTTTCCTAGTAGGTATCTAAAAACACGTCCTGCGTAATTTAAATTTCCTCGTGAACGTACCATGCAATATTTTCCTGCTTTCCTTTACATCTTTTGGTTGAAGACTCACATCAATATATCCGTTCTGCATCTTTTATTTTAAGCTTTCTTCACACGTGCTGCATGAACTGAGAGGTAAAAATAACCTTTTTATCATGAATCACCTGAGCAAAGGCTGCATCAATCATTAAATTTTGTGTTGACTGGCTAGGCCGTTGAAACAGAATACTTTTTACGGGCTTGAACCTGAAATATTAGCGCTTAGAAATAAATAGCTTCATTTTATATATATATCTGTGAACACAGTTAAAAACGCGAATATGTAATTGGCAAATGTTAAAATAATAATCGGCTGAAACAAAGAATTTTGCAAATCCTTGCAAGTTTGGAGTAGACGTGACAGCAAAATTACGGTTACCACGAGTAATTCAAAACTGAATACACCGACGGATATCGTTCCAGGTTTGTTTTTTAAAGGTAAATGTCGCTTTATCTTTCTTTCTTAAATAGACGCTATGGAAATTTCAGTATATTAAAAAAACTAAAGATTCTATCAATAAAAGCATATACATAGATCACTGGCCATTAAAGTCTGAGTTTAGTTTTATTTAGTCCCATTACCGAATAAATATATGACTCAATTAAAATAAATTTTAATGTACTGAATCATTTTGTCAAAGAAATCTTATCGTGATCAGCAGATATCGTCACCAGAATTTTTAAAATTGCGTTATATTAATTGACTGTCGCCCTGATTTCTTCTGTACATTTAATACAAATGCTTATAAATGTAATCAAAGTAGCACCAGAAGAAAAAACATGGAAAGAAATGTTAAAATCGAAATCAATATGATTTTAAAACGAGTATGATTTCCTTTCGATATGAAATATTAGAAAATATGTGGTCTTAACCATCTCATCAAAGGGGTTTAATGTGTTGTAGTTTTTACTTATGCATTTATATTTATGATGTATTTAAATAATTGGACTTAATTTATGCTTCGTCAGGACTGACAAAATAGTATTCAATTAGCTCGAAAACCCATCGTTTTAAAACAATAATTCGATTCAGTCGCCGCTGTCGGTGCTGGGTCAACCAGAATAAAATGCTTTAAAATTTATACTATATAGACAGACAAGAAGAGAAGTAGTTTTGATTACAGAAAATTATAAACTTAACTTTATTTTTATTGTAATATTTATGATCCATTTTCCACACTACGCTTCTTGAAAGTTGTAATGAGGACTTAAATGGCTTCCCCGTGAAGTAATTTTGGAAGCCTTCTTTATGTTCTTAAGACAATTTAATATTAAGTTGTATTTATTGCGTATATGCTATAATATTTAAATATATGTTCATGTATGCCTTTCATTCAGTTTCCACAAATGTTTCTTTGGGTCCTGCTGGTAGTAACAAACAAAATGATATAGGAGCGAAAACAAGACGGCAGTAATAATTTGTTTTCATAGTACAGGTATCGAAGTCGCATATTTATGGTTACCACTCCTGCATTACGAACTAGGTTAACTCATCTTATTTTGCACAGTTATGTCAGACACCGGAGACATGACATCTTGACGCCTTCAGACTGAAGAAGAAAGCACTACTATTTACTGGCCATTCATGAAGAAGTTACGTCGTGCGTCTGTCCTGCTTTATCTTTGCTAATTTTTGCTGTTATTTTGTAGTAGAAAATTCCGTGGGTACAGAGGCACACATCTCAATGTAGAAGTGATTCATATGTGTGCCTTGCCACAAGCACCCACTTCACTAAATGGAGTGAAAGAGCAGTGTTTGGAACAGCCAGATAGATTTAAAGTTATTTCCCTCTTGCCCATTTAGGGGTGGCTAGGAACTTTTTATGAAGCAGAGTAAACCATCCTTTAACAGGACTCCACTGCGGGAGACAGATCTTTGGGGCCCGACAAGAGCAAGGGGTTAGCAGGGAATAGTTCAGTAGCATAGGTTTGGTTTCAGGTTTTTGATGGTCAGGTTAGATATATTTCAGAAGATAACCTTTACTGACTCTCTGACATGAAGGAAAGACACTTTTAATTTATTATAATGAATTTGAAGAATGGTACCTGTGACTACAATGTGATGGTGGGGTGCAGGGAGAGGTATTTCACTGCACAGGCAGTCTCAGCAGTGCACAGTGCTTCACTGCACAGGCAGTCTCAGCAGTGCACAGTGCTTCACTGCATAGGCAGTCTCAATACTGCACGGTGCTTCACTGCACAGGCAGTCTCAGCAGTGCACAGTGCTTCACTGCATAGGCAGTCTCAATACTGCACGGTGCTTC
>JAACJT020000053.1:906752-929257 GCA_009936485.2 Gymnarchus niloticus
ACTGCACAGGCAGTCTCAGCAGTGCACAGTGCTTCACCGCACAGGCAGTCCCAACAGTACACCCTGCTCTTCTCATGTACAAGCTGTTGCCGTATTAAGGCTTGTTCTGTCTGACAAGGAGTTAGACTGCATTCTTTAGCAGGTCACATCTACAGTGGCAGTATAATGATGATGATAATAATAATAATAATAATAATGACCCACAGCACCACATCATAAAATGTTGCAAAACACAGTTATACCCCAGATTTGGTTTTGAGTTTAAGACAGACAGTCCTGAAGTCTTGCTGCTGCAGTGTTGGTGTCTACGCATGTACACAGAGGTATGTCTCTGCAGCACTTGCATGAATGAACGACCCTGGCCACTACAGCTTAATGACTGCTCCCGTGTCGTGGGGCGGTCATTACTTCGTAAACGCAGTAATTACGTCGCGGTGGAGCGCTAAGTGTTACCCTGGAGGGGCAGTTTTATCGCGGCCTTCTTGGCTGTGTAAATAGATAGCGGGAATGACTTGTTCCTCTGGGGGAGCCCGTGACAACCCAGTCTGGCAGCCTCAACGTTCTGTTCAGGCCATCCCACTTCCATGCATGTTTGTGTTTACTTGTTGACTCTGGCGTGTGATAAACCAGGTACAAACAATATAGTGAGTGTAATTAGGGAGGCCGCAAAGCACCCGGACTGGCGTAATTTTCCGATCTGATACGCCCTGCCTCCCTTTGTATGTGACAGATGTTCGGCCCTCTAAAATTTTATGGCCGACATCACACTGGACCTGTGATTTTAACAGGGAGCTCTCTTTCCCTTGTTTTGGGAAAGGGCTTGTCTCTGGTCATCACATGTTTCAAGTGCCCGTGAGAAAGATTCTTCCTCTGGCATTTGAACCACACATTGATTCAGCTGTCCAAGAAGCCATCGTGATGTGGTTTTCCTCCTTTAAGCCTTACTGGGTCAGACTGGCCTAGCAGTGGATCCCGGACTGCTAAGGTACGGCACCAGAACTTTCTGGGAGTTTTATGTGTGTACAGCATGTTTCCTAAGGAACAGCACATGATTTCTTCCGTCCTTTTTTGAAGCGGTGCTAAGGCTCGCTCCCGACAGGTAGCCTTGTTTACTGGTTCCTCATTCTCAGACATCTGCTTCCTAACTTCCCTGGGCACTCTTGGAATTCTGGGTTCAGCCAAGCTGCCCTAGCTAACAGATTTACAGGAGATTTTTCCTCGAGCAGTGTTCCACCCTCTCCCTCTTTTGTTCCACCCTCTCCTTCTTTTGCTCCATCCTCTTCCTCTTTTTGCCCGCCCCCTCATTATTCTGCATCAGATTCGACTTTCATAGCTGGTGGTTTTCATCTGGAGGGTTTCTGTGGCTAAATATGTCTGTCGGTGAGTTAATGGGTTGTGCTTTCCTCATTATTTCCCTATGTTTTGACTGTTATCAGTTAGTATTTGTGCTTCATGAAGGACTGCCCATACCCCATGGCATGGCAAACGAGGCCTCCATGAAGTCAGAAGACCAATGGGGGCCAAGTCTGTGCCTGTCGGGTTCCACAGCTCCCTGTCCACACCGAAACAGAGAACTACCACATGAACATCACAGTTTCACAAACAGAACGTCAGGAAATGATTTGGATGAATGTTTAGATGCCGTTCTCTGGAGACTTGGGACTGTTCACCCAGGGTTCGACAGTAGGGGCCTCCGAGCCAAGGTGCCTGGCATGTTGCAGATGAGTCATTAAGGGCCAAAACTGAAAGGAAAGGAGAAGCCAAAGAAATTTAGGGACCGTTGGCTGGTGAATGATGGGTTAGCGGTTATATGGATGTTCTGTTGAAATGGGGTATTGTCGTGGCCACTGTGGGAGGGGTGCAGATGCACCCGAGGCTGCTAAGAAAGAATGTACCTTTTGCGGGTCGCTCGATTATCTTCTCGAAGCTGCAGCAGTCCAGCGCATGAGGAAGCTGACCTGAAAGGGCTGGCTAATCTGGGCTTCCTTTGCAACCGTGTCCCAGGTACAATATGGATTTTATGGACAATGTGGTCATTTCTTGGCTTTATTGCAAGATTTCCAATTATTTTACAACATATTTTTTGTAGCTAATTTGTTTACAGTGAAAAATCTATATCGGTATAAAACGTGTCAGGTGATTTATGTCTCAGTTTAACAACACCACGGTTGCCTTGCATTTAGTCTTCTCGGCGAATGCCGCTCTATACTGATGCAGAGCGAGCTCTTCTTTTGCTTGTCCATAGTCATTTATGGGAAAGGGTGCGCTCAGCTGGTGTCTGTGGTTTCTGTCGACATCCGCACAACCGACATTCCCCCACCTTCGGCTGGAGTCTCTCGGGAAAGTGCGCGGACGGAGAAACGATTTACTGCCTCGCCTGGGAATTCCACATGCTCCAGGTCAGGGAATGTGAAGCGGAGAGCTGGAGGAAGGAGCGAGCGTGGCGTTTTTATCTCCGCTGTCAGATAAAAGGGGCATCTGCTCCCATAAAGCTGCTGGCTGACTCTTTAGCATGGGGTCGCTTTATTGCCACTGCAGCCCTGCGGTCTTCTGGCTTCTGATAAAAATCACTCAAACGCAGAGTGGATGAGAGGCCAATAAAAGAGGAGAAAAGGGAGAGAAGGAGGACAAGCAGAAAGACGGCGCCTAGGACGCGTCTCCAGCCCCCCTAGCTGCATCCTGCAGGCTACCCAGGCCAGGCCGGGGGGCAGGTAAATCTTCTAGACTCTGGTTAGCTTCATCAAAAAGTGTCCCCATCGTGATGAAAGAGTGTGTTGGCCTCAGCACTGGGGAGACTCTGCTGACCAGAAGTCAGCTTTCCATTTAAACCCCAACAACACTGAAGTATTTAAGAGCTATAGTACTTGGGGTGGGGGGGTTCAATAACGACACTGGAGTCTGGCTGGAGGTCGGTTGACTTGGTTAGTGTGGGCAAACGGGCAGCATGGCGATCAAAGATGCGGTCTTGCAAGCCCGTCCCTTCCGCTTTGAGAAGCCAGGGCTTGGATACCGTAATACCGTAAGACCGCAGCCTGCATGCGGCATTTTGGTAAAAGCGTCTGCCCAGAAGACATAGATGATGGGTGAGAGCGATGACTGACTGCAAACTCAAGGACCCTGAGGCTTTCCTAAGGACTGTGTCCAAACACAATGAGCTATTTGCCTACTTAGTTAAGGGTTTTTGTACCTCTAAAACCCCCCCCACCCTTTTACGAAAACAAACAAGTGCAGAGTTTGTTCTGACGGACCACCAGTGCTGTGCGTGTGCGTGCAACATGCAGACATGCATGTGTGATCATGCCCCCACCCCCCACTGCTACACTGTGAGCACCAACCGCCAAGATGCCATCCTTTCAGTTTTCGGACCACGGTGTTCACTTACCTGACATGTATGCAGCGTGGGTGTGTGTCTAAATATCATGAGTGGAAAAAGTAAAAACAACCATTGTATAACAAGAAAGTCAGTCCACTCCCTTGTCTGTAAAGGTTCAGTAATGTAGTTTAATTATTCTGGTAAGGGTTTGAATATACTTAACTTAGGCAAGTACGTGACTAAACCTCAGAAATATTTAAAAAGATCCTTCGGACACACGCCAGCACACTGGTGGCTGTTGACTGTGGTGAACGGTTTCGGTGAACTCTAAATGGCACCTTTCATCATTATCCGCCTACACCCGATGTCGGAAAAGTGCTCCGGCAGACACTCCTGGTCTGTGAAACCCCGGAAAGACAGCGGAAATTGTAAAGCACTGGGAGACAGGGAAGATGTTCGAGCAACGAGAGGTCAGAGGTTATCCAGACAATCTGACGTCTCACTGAGACCAGCGACAAATTCAGTCATTAGTCTTGACAGACTCACATCTTCATGAGACTGTGTTAAAAAAAAAAAAAAAAAAATACTTTCACTGGTTTTTCCAGTTTGTTGGGGATGGTTTTTTAAAGCTGAGATTGTAATTAGCTTCATTGTCCAAAATGCCGCACAGGCTGTTAAACCACCTAATTATGAATCACGCTTTGCTTTAGATGAGTATCTTAATATATGCATATTGCTTACATCTAATTTTATTGGATGTGTGTCATATGTATGACAACAAGAAAAGCCTGATTCAGAAACTCCCGTTCTCTGCTACTAAAACTTGCATGCTGTCGAGCGTGTCTCTTGTCTTATTTCCAGTGCATTCTGGGATAGCCCCCCGGCTTGCTGAGGCAACAAGTTAAAGCAGTTCCGTTGATATGGATGAATGGATGGATGGTTAGATAGGTGGATTAGTAGGTGGGTGAATGGGCGAATGAGTGGAGGAAAAAATGTGCGGTCACGGCTGATGTACTGTTGAATTTCAATAAGCTGACCGCGCAATATCCCACGTGACACACGCCACTGGCACGTGCAGACAGAAACTCCCTAGACTGGTAAGGTGGCTGTCTGGTTATTTGACAGGAGGTGTGAGGAGAGAGTGGCTTCGTCTTTCAATAATATATGGCGATGGCAAAGTGCTGCGGTGTGGCAGTTGACCCTGTAGGTGTGTGTGGAATGAGAAAATGGATGTGGGGTCATCTCTGTGGGAGACGGTGATGTGGAACACCGTGCCAGCCACCTGACTGGCACTCATGGATGATGATGGGGACATCTGTACATATCTCTCTGACACAGGGACTGCACTTAATTTTGTTGTACTCGTTACAATGACAATAAAGATATTCTGATTCTGATCTGTCCAACATTTCAGTAGCATTTTCATAACCTATTGCTGATAACTCCCGCTGCGATTTCTTTGATATGAAAAACTGTGCTTGATGATGCTGAGTAATCTGCTTCCCCAGTAAATAAGAAAGTATTACAAATATAACCATGTAGATCTACTAAGAAATATACCATTGTCTTTCCTGTCATTTATTGCTTTTAAGAATGTTTTCAAATTGTACTTTTAGACATTTGAGTTGAAGTACATATTATTTGTTTTTTATGATGAAATTATGTGAGTCTTCCCATAAGTCGTGTTTAAATTTGTAGACACGAGATCCAGTTTGAATGATGAAAAAGTTTGTTTCCATGAATCGATTCACATACAAAGTAGATCTCCTGTAATTTGGATGGATCCCAATGCAGGAGATTGGCATTTGACCTTAAAATGCAGAGTAGCAGCTTTGGGGGGGCTTCAGTGAGAATGGAGCCCCCCCCATCAGGAACGGGTTAGCTAATGGCTATGGTCACGTTTGACGGAATCTCACCATTGGTAGATTTGCTGATGGAGCACTGGGCTTTGTGCAGGGTGTCTCTCTCCCCGTGGAAATTCAGGGCTGAGTTTGAATCTGAGGTGGGGGTCCATGAAGGAATCTGTGAATCCCCTCTCCTCCTCCTCTACTCACAGGTATGTTTTTAAATTGTAAGTGTAGCTGAAAAGCCCATGCTAGTAGAGTGGTGTCTGTATGAAATACTGAGATACCTGGAATGTTGGTTTGGGAAAATCCAAAGATGGCAGACAAGGATAGTCTCTGGCCATACTTTGCGGAAAAGGATCTGAGGGTGAACTGTCCTCACATAGGTTGCATTTCCTGCCTAAAGGGTTTGTGAAGTTTCTTGTAGACTCTATACTATGCACGCATGTGACAAAAAGAGACTCTTCACCCCCCCCTCGCATATAAGGTTCGCCGGCTGGCGGGGGCTTGTCATAGCACCATGGGGCGGTAGTGTGACACTTCCAGCCAAGTTCAGGACCTTAGCCCAGGACTACAGCCTGATGTTCAGAGGTCAGATAAACACAGCTGGATTTCCCCCACCGTTTGGTGGTGGGGGGGTTATGTCCACAGCAGGAGCAATTCCACACCCTGGGCAGATACAGCATGTCTCCGTGATGTTTTTAATAAATCAAGATCCCTCGCTCTCCCTTGCTGTCTGATAGCTATGGCGGCTTGAGGTGAATTCAGCTGTGGTGTCAGGGGGTCAGAACAGCAGGCATGCTTTTAGCCGGTAGTGAGGATTCGCAGTGCTGGCAGACTCGTTCCCAAGGCCCACAAATGGCCGCCAGACCGGTGCGTGTAGCAGGAGGAGGGGGAGCTGTTTTCGCTGTGACACGCCAGCATGTTTTTGCCTGCCGTCCCAGTATGCTTTGTATGGTGAGAGCCCCTGGCGTCGTTTGAACAACAAGGTGGGTTCTGCCTGAGGATCTTGACAGCAGTGTCTGGGGGGGGGGGGTTTCTTATGTCAGTGTGCCATGGGTGAGAAGCTACTGGTTGCTTTGAAGTACTTTGACTCAACAACCTAACTGCCTGATGGTCTCCACACCTCTTTCTATTATCAGTTGTAAAATACTCAAAGTAACTGACATAATTGGATCATGGGTACCCCCTCACCCAACTTGAAGTGGTTTGTCTAAAATGTACTTGCTGAAAGTCTCCAAGGGAACGGGCTCTCTCACGCTCGATCCATGGGCAGAGATTCACGTCGTCCTGACAAACTTGAGAGCCGTGAAAAAGACATACGTCACGCCACGTGAAAAGTTGCGCACAAAGGGCACGGTTTTCAGGTATCGGCGTGATTTTGGGGTTGTATTTCAGGACCGCTCCTCTCCTCCTGATTTTTTTTTTTATTTTTTATATTACCTCTCGGCGTCTGTTCCGACGGAGACCGACGAGTAATTGCATCGCCGTATGCAGATCGCGGGAATCGTTCAGAGAGGGGAGAGAAAAAAAAAAAAAAAACAAAACATGTAAGGAATAATTCATGTGTTCCCGGGGAGCCTGCTGATTGCTCCAGCTACCTGTTTAATATGAAAACCTTGCCGCTTTCGGGAAGGTAGGGCGGCATCGCATGCAAAGGAGCTCTCGGGCCGTGAGAAGGCAGAGCAGCTGCCAAGTCTGAGGCCGCTTCATCATTGTCCTCGCCTTCCAGACAAATGGCACCGATGACAGATACAAAGAATTCATCGCTGCCGATACGTTTATAAAAAAAAAACAATCTTACGTTACAGTTTTTTGATTTTGAAGTATATCGCTCTTTTTTTGTAGGATAGCTTGACCATGTAGGCAGCACGGAACAAATTTTTCGCTAGTGAAATTTGATATGTTAAGTCGGCTTTCTCTGCTGTGCAGTTGTCCATATTTTGGATTTATATTCTAATTGGAAAACCATGTGCTGGCCAAATTTCCATGCATAAATGTCGAATGTAAGGAATGTTTCTTTTATTTATTCAGTCTTTGATTTATTCTTGCCTTTTCCTCTGGAAACAAGGTGTATCGTAAGGTATCGCGGAAGCTTTACGTATGCACTTTGAGACAATGATTTTTATGGCCTGTAAGTTGACATGTAATATTCTTTTGCTACTAAAGGTTGTTCTTCTTACATACCTAACTTCGGCCACAGATTATAGGGGAGCTTCAAAGTTTTTCAAAGGTGTCTTTTTTTGCAGTTTCGTCATAACTCTTTATCAACACATTTTGGACTCCATACGTGTAAAATGGCATTGCAGTTGGTATGTGGATGTCACGATGCTTTACTCAACTGCCCGATTTTTCACGGACTTCCACATGTCCTCACCTGCTCTCCATCAGAAACACAGACACACGTTTGTAGACCTGAGAGTAAGTTTTGGGAGTAGAGTCACCCCGCAGCACAAAAAGCGGCTGAGCTTAAGGACCAGATATGATTACTCTACAAGCATAACCTACTGAGCTATGGACCACCCCTCTAATCTAGCCTTTAGTCGTCCCTCTCTGTCTGGACCCTTGTTCCTTCTAACCAGTGTTTAAAGAAGAATTGGGCCCCTGTTCGCCATGAGTTACAGTTACCTGCACAAAAGAGCTGTTAAAAACATTCTGGGATGGGACTACAGTTTATAAAGTTAGATTTCCATAAGCCAGGCCTAAAATTAGATATTAGATTTAGACACCTGAAAGCAGAACGGAGCTTGAAAGCTCGGGAAGATATATTGTGGCATCAAAGCTGTTCTTTTCACCCCACAAAACATCACAATTTATAAAAATGTGAGGATTCGGGTCCGTACTAACCCCCCCCTCCCCCCCCCCCCCCCCCCCAAAAAAAAGAAGATCCATTTGGCTCCATTAATTCCTTGGCTCCAGCTTGTACACATTAGATGCACAGCTCAGAAAAACCCTCTGTAGGTTACATGATTAATCGCCTGCATCCTGACTGGGTTCTGGCACCAGTGAGTTACGGCCGTATTCCCAAAAAGAATTCGCAGAGTCAATTTGTCACGAAATCCAATCGGCCGGAGAGGTCAGCGAGGTCCCGCCGGGTTTGCCGATAGATCCACGGACCCCGGGAACGTGCGCTTGCCAAACGCTGCCCCCTTTTCCATGTATGCCGAATCCACCACGTTATCCAAACGAAAAACATTTGAACTCCTGAAAGACTTAAAGCACAAGATGACTCATAAGTTAAACATACTCCTTTTTTTAGAACCAAATTCATCTTTGGCAAGCTTTTGATTTATTAAATCATACTTCAAAATTCAAAATTTTACAAACGATGTAAAAATTGATTTTTTATTTTTTTTTTTCCTGGCTCAAATAAAATTTTAAGAGGAGGCTACGAGCAGCGTCTTACAGAAAGTATCAGTGCTGGAAAATGAATCATATTTCTTGATTAAAACATAACGATTCCGTAACAATACAGATGAAACTGCAATGTGAGATGACCAGGAAAGGTTGTGTTGGGGCTCGTATTCTGATTAATATACACACAGATCAGGAGATCAGATATATGATGCTATAAACTGATGGTTCTCTGAAATCTAAAAGATTAAAGCATTCTACCACTATTTAACTCTTCACGGTGCAACAAAACCACAGCTTGGACTTGAAATGGTCAACAAAAAAATGAAAGAAACACTTCATAATGGGATGGCGTGGCATTCAGAATAAACATGCGGTGTTTAGGGGGTTATTCTGAGACAGATGTTATGAATGAGATGTCACGGTGCTAATTTAACGGAAGAATGTAAACACTTCCTGAAGTGGTAGTGCGTGGATTTTTAGTGGTGACGGAAAGCCATCCGTTTTCAGGAAATAATGTTACTTTTTTCAACTACATTACACCTCTGAGGATAAAAATGAACCTCCTTCCTTCAGTGTACTCACCCTCTGCACCTCCCGTCAGCTTACTGGGTTAATGTGGCTTAATTTTTCAAAATAAAATTGAATTTCATTACAGAGTCAGTTATGACGCAATTAAAACACTGATTACGCCGCATGAGATCGGCCCGAACATGTTAGCTTGTTATCCATTATCCCCACGCAGGGCCAGAGGAGGCCCCGAAAATATATGCCGCATGATATATTGCATAGAGTTTTGTATTTTTTGAGAGCCCATTGCAATGCTGTTTGGGGGGCCCCTAAATTCCTAGCTAAGGGCCTGTTTGCCCGGGATAAGACTTTTCACATTTTAAGAAGAAAGTGCAATGAAATTTAAGAGTAGAAATATTAAAATATTTTTGTTTGTTGTCATTCCAGTTACTAATGGTGCTGTCATTTTTAGTGGCGATGCCGTAGTCGCTGTTGTCATCGTTACTGGCTGCCGTTTCATACTTGTTTGCGCTGTGCCGCCGTCACCGTCACACCGCACTTTACGGCACGGAAAACATCTCGCCGCAGCGGAGCGGCAGTTATACGCGACGCGTTCCGACAAGCCTTCACCTGACAAAGGCGCTGCTATTTGAGCTTGGTTATTATTTGCTAAACACAAAAAGTTACCTAAGTGCATCAGTTAGCAGCCTCAGTATCAAATTATGAAACCTCGTCTTTCTCCCGACGCCGTGTTCTCGGGGCGCCAGACGTGGTGTCATAGTCTGGCATCAGACTCGGGGCCCGCAGGTCTCGTGCGTGATCGGTTGGCCTTTATCTTTAGCGTATGTGGTACTGTACATAAGTGGTCACTGAAATCACTAGCATCCGGGAGCATGAAGAAGATAATGAGACAGATGGAGGGACTGTACCTGTAAGCCTTATCGCTGTCGATCGGTTTTAAAACAATCGACATTAATAAACTGGGATGGATTCAGCCTCCCAACTTCGCCTGTCAACTTTATTCCCATTTGTTCCTGCCTGGAGCAAAGGCAGATGCGCTACGGAATTATTCAGCTGATTTGCAAGGGAAAACGGAGCGTTTTTGTCAGCTGTGAGGGAGCGACCGACAAGCTTATGAATCTAAATTCTCTGGCCTCGCCGCTGCATGTAGCTGAGCCTTGCCCATCCTTCCGGACATCCTGTCTATCCTCTAAGTAGCCTTCGTTTGGGCCGGCCGAGACATCGCAGGCGGCTATGAATCAGGCAGTAAGGGAGGCAGGCTGAGAAAGATTGGGATGGTGTAAGCTGGGATTGAATGGATTTGGTTTTTTCTTGCGTAATCCTTTCCAGTAAAAAAAAAAAAACGAAATGGATATGTAGTTAGCCTTTTATGTATTCATTTATTTTCCTGGCCTAACCAGACGGCTGCCCAGAAATGGCTTTCTACTCGTCCATCTGCCAATCTGTTTATCTCTGAGTCTTTGCGGTGGTAAAACACCTCAAGTATGACAGCGCCAGACTGGACAACAACCAATTTGCTCCTGCAGGTTTACGTGGGCTACTTGTCTGCCAGCATGACAGCCCCCCCCCCCCAACTTTATTCCAGCATGAAGGCGAGGAACAGTTAACCAGGCGTCTCAGTGCACCCCCAATTCCTCTGAGCTGGCTAACCCTCCGAATTACACCCCACATCCACCGCCTGCCTCACGCTTCAACGCCATGCCTTCGTCGGAACGCAGCTCCTGAGGAAATTAAGCTGAAGTTAAAGAGATTATGTGGGGTACAAAACTAAAACACCTGCAAATAAGTCTGAGTGAAATTACACCAGCTGACATATCCTTTGAACCACAACGGACATGGGGAGAATTATATGCTATTGTGATGTCATTTTGTCCAAACAATGGCCTTAGCTTGCCTATTGAGCCCAAGGACACAATGAAAACCCACAGCTTGCGGCCCTCCTAAGGTACAACAGCCAGCCCTGATTTAGACACTTATTCTGTCAGATCTTCAGGGTTTCATGTTCTTTACCCTGACAACGTCCATCTGTTTGATGAGGCGGTTAGCTTTCTCTCGGCGCCGGTGAGCTCGGGGCGGGGCCGGGATGCATTTAATTCATTCTTTTGAAGGCATCAAACTTCAGCTAAAGGTTCCAGACTTCAGAGTCATGGCGGGTGGGGGGGGGGGGGGGGGGCGGGGGGGGCCTAGGAAGCTGTGATGTAGCTGTCTAATTGGGGGGTACCATTAGTCTGAGTTTCCCATGAATTGCGGTTCAGCGGTGTGAAACATCTTTTTCTTTTGCATTGAGCGTGTCGCTGTTTGCAGCACTGTTAGGACCAGAGTTAGGACCACGTGAACATTTGCATTGTTGCTCACATCATCGTCCTCCTCAGGAATGGGCTTGCATTGGGTTCTTTTTTAACCTGCAGTTATCTCCTGCGGAGACCTGCCCACCCCTCCCAACGGGAAGAAGATCGGCACGCAGACGACTTTCGGCGCCACGGCCATTTTCACCTGCGATCCGGGCTACATGCTGGTGGGCTCCACCGTGAGAGAGTGCCTGTCCTCAGGCCTGTGGAGCGGAACGGAGACCCGGTGCCTCGGTAAAATAGCCTGCCGGCCCGGCGTATCACTTGCCTGCATAGTGAGATGTGGGCTGTTTCAGCTTAACACAAGAAACGGTCGCAGGTTTTCACCCGTACCTTCCAGGCGGGCATTCTGTCCACATGGATTTAGGGTAAAGGCTCAGGTGTCTGTCCCGCCGCCGTGCTCCGTCTCCCATGCAGTCAGTGTCCTGTCATGCCCCCACCTTCCTCAGCCGGCCATTGCGGCGTTCCGGAGCAGATCGTCAACGGCCAGGTGATCGGGGAGAACTTCGGCTACCGGGACACGGTGGTGTACCAGTGTGTTCCAGGCTTCCGCCTCATCGGCTCCTCCGTGCGAATCTGCCAGCAGGACCACAACTGGTCCGGCCAGCTCCCTGCCTGTGTCCGTAAGTGTTTGCCCAGCCAGTCATTTTCAACAGAGGATAAAAAACAGAAACTCAGATCGCCTCAGATTAGCTTTCTGCGCATCTCTGTTCCCTTAACTTTGTTAATTATTATTTTTTTGCAATAATTCCCATAGGAACTTTTGTTTCCCAAGTGATTCTTTGCTCCCCCCCCCCCCCACTGAAACACCAAACCAGCTGTTACATCAGTCTGTGACCGCGTTCTGAAATGCTGTTGGTAAATCGTGTTACTCACTTCTGTTTTGGCTGCGCTTGCAAGGGCACTACATGCAAATTGATTGAATTCAACTGAATTCAACTGAATATAATTGATTGTCTAAAGCAAGCAAAGGTCAGTTAATGTGTGACATAATTTAACTGAGTTAAGGCATTGTGGCTACTAAGCTGAGCTTGACGAACATTTCTGCACAGTCCAAGTTAAGAAAAAACTCTGCTTAACTCCTACAAAAAGGAAATGGCCAACACTCATGTAATTAAAGATTATCTTTTTGAACCGTCTCTGCAAGTGTTGCTTTTGAGGCAATGTTGCATTAAAGGAGATTGATAATCTTTAATTACGTAAGTGCTGGTTTTGTCTTTTTACAGTGCTCAGAGGTTAAATTCGTGTAAATCATGTCATTCTCCAGGGGGCCATTATCAAAGTCGGGACTGCTGGCCATTTTCCATTTTCAGTTTTTCCTTGCCGTTTAACTTTTTGTAAAAGCTATAATTCTAAGCGACGCCCCCACCATGTTGGCCAGTGCATCATGGGACGGCGCCGCTCTTCTACATAAGGTCATCCGGAGCCGTCTGTGGGACTGACACTCCTTTGTCGCATCACATTGAAAGTGCCACTCAGAGGCCCTCAAAGAGGCGCTCTAATCATCCGCAGTAAGGGTCAGGGGTGTCGGGGACAAGTGGAACCGCAGCGCGGAGGTGGGATGGTGTAGCACATGGGATGACCTCACTGGGGCTTCCCGGCGGAGCAGCTCGCTTCTCGATGGAAGCAGGGGCCGACCCTGCTGGCCCGGGATCACTCTTCAATTAAAAACAGACAGATGGTCCTGGTCCCTCCAGAACCTGGCGTCTCTTCTCGGCGTTACTGCCGACGCTTACAGAGCACCGCTCCACCATCTCCGTGTGTCGGAATGCTCCGAGACGCCACTAATTAGCAAAGAGGGAAATCGGGCCTGCAGCCGGTGGGAGTAAGCCTGGCTGCCGTTCAAAGCCTCATTTCACAAAGCATATTTTGATATGTTGTTTGAAACTTCTAGAAAATTCCAGACAAGAACTCCCAAGGAGATGATGCCAACTAAACGGTGTCAAAAAGTACATGCTGTGTAACAAGAGAGCTTTAAAATAGCGGCAGTGATAAGGCTGGTAAAATTATGTGGAGTTTCTCTTAGAGTAAGGTGGTCAAACCAAAGCTTAGAAAGCATGCACTCAGGTTATACAGGTGAGTGTGTGGATCTTCCCGTTATCCTCTTTGTAACGTTGCTTTCGGTTTTCACTTGATTTTGTTTAATTTCAGTTCTTTCATAATGATATCTCTCACCCTCATGAAACATCCTCTATGGATTAGAGGAAGGATATATTGCAGATGAAGTACTAGTTGATGGATGGATGGATGGATGGATGGATGGATGGATGGATGGATGGATGGATGGATAAAAATGTTTGAATCCGTTTGTTTTTTAATTAAATCTTAAAACATTATTTTTCTATTTGACTAAATTATTGAAGCCGATAGACGAAGTATGTAACATTAAGTCTGATGGTATATTTCAGGTACAACATAATGCAACTGGTTAGAAAAGGAAGAAGTTCCCTAAATGTGAGCTCTGACTTTCTTAACACCAGTTATTGTAGCTGTACTTCCTGGTCACTGTTCTTGGGAAGTGGAACAGTGGAACAGTCTGCAATCATAAGTATGCAAATCGGCTGAAGCATTTACAGAGGAGGTGCACCCGCCCCCCATACTGGATTGCCCACTTCACAGGAGCAGATCTTTGTCATGTTATTGCACAGAGGGCCAAATGTCACCTGCATTTTCACCGGGACTGATCTGTAGCCAACCGGACGCGACCAGCCGTACCACCGCTGTGACAGGGCACCCTCCTCAGGGGAGCTCCCAGAGCATGCGGCACAATTGACCTGAGACGCTCAAGGGTCACGGTCAGCGAGACGAAGATGGCGGGGTCTCAATGGATAACACAGAGGAAGACTGAGTTATCTGTTCCTCGACGAGCTTTCAGCCAACTGGAGACCTGAAGTCATTTGTCAAGACACGCCATAGGTGTCAGGTTCAGGGACGTCTTGCGAGAGTGCAGTGGGGTGCTTCAAGACTGCAGGTCTGTTGCACATATTTCTGTGTCACATGGGCCACGGTCACGACGGTGCTTCTCATCTCCTTGTGGAACCTTGGCGTGTGTTAGCACTGTTTTGTGAACTCTTATGGCTTGCATGCCGTTTTCTTCTCTCCAGTTACTTTGAGAAAGTGCAGATGCCGTTCAGGTGCTCTTTAATACTCTATGTTCTTCACTGAAGAGTCTTTCTTCTTGACCCCACTCCTTCCTGAAGCGATCAGCTGCGGCCACCCCGGCAGTCCCATCTACGGCCGTGCGATCGGGAATGGCTTCAACCTAAACGACGTGGTGAGCTTCTCCTGCAACTTGGGCTACATCATGGAGGGCCCATCCCGTGCCCAGTGCCAGGCCAACCGCCAGTGGAGTCATCCGCCACCAACTTGTAAAGGTGGGGAAAAAAGTTAAGTCTTCTATTCATTCACAGCTCCCCTTTGCCTGAACGCCGAGCCACCGCAGTGGATTGTGGGTAAGGAGGAGCCATCTCCAGCAGCAAGATGCATTAAAAGCCCATGTTTTGTCATGACATTCATGCTTACAGTCACTGATTGGCACCTCATTGTATTCAAACCTTGAAGTAATTAAATTCTGTGGGTCTACAATTACGGGATATGAAGACAAACAGCTTAAAACGGCATACGCTTTATGGTTTTCTCGACAGCGTGCTGCTAAGTTTCACGCTTTTATTTGCCTCCACGGGGAAATTGAGTTACTTCACGATTAAAATGCTGTTAGAAAGATCTACGGAGCACCGCATGCGGGAGCACAAAACACAAGGCCATATGTCAGCTGTGGCCGCGGGAGACCGACGGCAGGAAAGCATGGGCGCTTCGCTGATGGAGCAGTACAGACCACTGCCACAGGCTTCACCCGCCATCCTGGGAGTGAAGTGTAAGGCAGAACAAGCCTGTGGGGAGGTAAAGGTTTCAGCTGACTAGGGTTACACCACCATTGAGGCAAGGTAACCATGTCTGCTGTCTAGGGTTACACACCTCTAGAAAGCATAGTCTTTTGTGGTGAATTAGGAGTATCCGGGTGCACACCGGAAAAGCCCCTCAAAAACCTTTCAAAAACCAAAGACCCCTTTACTCCAGTGTTGCTTATCCGAATAGCTAATCCGGGTTTGAAATTGATTTTCAGTTCCATGACAGAAGTCATTAATTATGTGAATTACACTCAGGGGTGTTGTCGGGTTGTAAAACCAAAGCCCCGACTGACATATCGACCCCGTGGGCCGGGACGATAAACACCTCCGACATCTAACCAGCGCCAAAGTTTTTCGGCGAATCAACTTAATTGCTGGAAAGGACTCCCTGCCAAAACCGAGGCGGTCTGGGCGTCTGAGACGTCGAGTTAAGCAACCACGTCGACATTGCTGCCAAATAACGTGTGTTGGGTTTCTCGTCAATTTGTCGCTTTTAGTGGTGAACTGCTCCGACCCTGGGATACCCACCAACTCCATCAGGGAGAGTAAGATTGAGCACGGGAACTTCACCTTCGGCACAGTGGTCTTCTACGACTGCAGCCCCGGATACTACTTGTTCGGCTCGTCCGTGCTCACCTGCCAGCCCACGGGCCAGTGGGATAAGCCGTTACCGGAGTGTATCGGTGAGTTGAGAGCTGTCCTGCTGCCTCTGTTATTCCTCTAATTGACACCAGATTACCCCCACGACCACCATTGCTCAAGGTCAGTGGGATGACGTGGCCAACGGCCCGCATTGGTGGAGATGACAGCCACGCCCCCTGCACTTTTTAATAGGCTGTTCCCACAGTCTGTCCTATCAGAGACGCGAGGGGTGGGCCTGGAAGTGCGGAAAATGTCCCTTGGTGTCGTCAGTGAACCAAAGAAATTACATCATTAACACTATATTGCTTTCTTGAGATCCGCCTACATATAGCAATATCTACCCAGCCATGCAGATTTATAAGACAGCATATGGCTAAAGGAGACTACGGTTAAGATACATGTTGAACATTAGCCCTGAATACGATCGGCGCTTTTCAACAAGATGAACCAATGGTTGCTTTTCTCTTTGTTAATTGATTGGAGTGCCTTGGCTGCCTCTACAAATTCTCATTTCATCCAGCAGCAAACAGTTTCTAAATTAAGACCATGTCTAATAATATGAAAAATGCCTTGCTTTTCAGGCTGTCCTGACATAAATATCACAGTTTTTCTGAAATGATAATCAGCTGATAAAAACCAGGACATAGAACAGCAAACACCTCTTATTTCCCGTGTTATTTATAAAAGTAGAAACTGGTCTTTGTTTTAATCCAAGTCATCATGTCAGGCACAAAATGGAGCGTGAAGTTCAGCTACGTGCTCTGTGTTGGGAAACTTTCTTGATATTTATTTCACGTTATCCACGGAAAGAAGAGCAGAGCCTGCCCCATTGATGCGGACTTCGAAAGCCGCAGTCCACATCGTTAGTCGTTCTGGGTGTTCAGATGAGTCTCTCCACGATTGCAGTCATCGACTGCGGCCACCCGGGGTCGCCGCCCAACGGCATCCTGATCGGCGACAAGTTCACCTTCGGGTCGACGGTGCGTTACACGTGCGGCGGCGGGAGAGAACTGAAGGGTCAGACGTCGCGCACCTGTCAACTGAACGGACACTGGAGCGCACCCATGCCTTACTGCTCGGGTAAGAGCGCCGCCCTGCTGAACGATACATCACATAGCCCGGTGGGAAACCCAAGAAGGCTGTACTCGGGTGTTGGGGCAATTCCAAGGGCCTCAATGTATATAGGCAGCAGTCTAGGGGTGAGCTCTTATTAGGGGGTCCAGGATTTGTAGCCACGCACCGGGGGAAACCCAACGAGGTAAACACCTTCAACACGTTCAAGAGGTTGGCGGGGGTGGGGGGATGTAAACACTTCTTCATTTCACCCATGGGATATAGAGGCTGAGGACGGAACCATCTTCTCAGCCTGCCAAAAAGAAACTGATGTTAAAGACCCAACCATTCCTGTAGCATGTTTATAATATCTAGGGGTTTCAAATGGCCTGAGATTGCAAATGCCTGACCTCTCCAGCCTGAGAGGGTAGTTTGCAGTACTTCTGGTCTACAATGTGTTTACCTGACAAAAATGGGTGATGCTTCTCACAGTCAGCATTTGAGCTCAGTAAACACCTCTAACAGGTCCACTTTGGAAGGAATTCTCATCTGGCTCCATTTAATTAAAGTTTCCAGTGACCCCTCTGGGATGGAATTTAATTCCAGCAAAAGTTGTATGTCAAACAGGATGTGGTTCTGTCGGTAACCAGGTGTCGGACACGCAGTCTCACAGGATCCGCGGCGTCCTCGCGGCAGTAATAGATTCACAGATTCCAGTCTGTGCTCTGTTTGACATCTTTTTATTGTGAAGCAAAGCCTCAAGAGGAGCTTCTCCTCCTCTCACCCCAGGGGCTGCCCCCTCCCCCACCCTTCCCCATGCGTGAGGCAGTCTCAGAAGAGATGAGCGGGCCTCCTGAGGGAAAGCCTCCCTTCATCGCCCTGAAGTGAACTTGCCCCCCAGAGATAAATTAACGTGTGAATGAAAGAGGGACAGACCCACTCGCTCAGGTGGAGATGTGGTTTGTGAGTGTTATCATGCAGCAATAGGTGTTGACTGTGAAACGTTTGCGCTGGAGTAGCTGAGCTGAGCTCGCTCGGGAAGATGACTCTCTTATCGGGCTAGGAAATGCCGACTCTCCACAGTACGGTCCAGTGAATCGAGGTGTGGTTAACTGTGAGGTTCACGTAGACTTGGAGATACGTAATCCAGTTTTCGTTGGTCAGACTCTTTTAAAATCAGTTTAACAGCCTGGTAAACTCCTGAAGTAAACTCTACAATTCTGGGTCATCATTTCAAGTTTTCATGCAGTTCACACTCTGTGTTCGGACATTCGACGTGGCGAAGACCAGTCAAGCACACTCATCTGTCAGTTTGTTTCCTCTGTTCCTGGCCGTCCTAAGAGCACAACTTGGCTGCGCATATTTTAGTGGCTCCCTAAGACTTCTCACCCCTGCAGAGCACCCAGCTGGTAGGACATTTTGACACAGATAGGAGGTAATTATCACAACGAGCAAGTGATGGTGTGGGGGAGGCAGAAGAAGGGGCAGGGATGTTTTTGTTTGTGCTCCAGGTAGCGCTGGTCATGCCCCCAGCTTGTGTCACACCATTCTTACCCCCCAACCTCCCTGCCTTTGCACCTCCATCCCTCCACATTTTAGCCCCCTTCTCCATAATCGTACTCCCAGTGGGCCTACCTACCACACGGTTCATCTGTGAAGTCAGCGTCAGGTGCTTGCAGGACCCACAATGCAAAATTCCAACGTGAGCCTTCTCTCTGCTGAACTCCCTAACCTGGAAAACAGAATGGGGCACGGACCCCAATATCAGCCAGGTCCCCAGGGCGGGGGATCTCCTTACGTCACGTCGCAGACACTGACTGACACTCTGGGACCAGGACTACGTTTGTCTTCCTGAAACTTAAATCTGTGTGTGCGTGTGTGTGGACGCGTGCGTGTCTGCACGTTTAGCCAAACAATTGGTGTACAACACCGAAAATTCTAAACTGAGTGATTAGCACTACACGGATGAATTTTACATTTCTCTTTTTAGCTTATAAATCTTCACGTTTTGCACACTCACTCATTTCAGATGGAGACTTCTGGTTTATCCCCCATAAACAAACAAAGAATCTACTTCTCACTTGGGGAAATCAGCATGTTATTTGGAGTTCAGAGATGGCACAGTGGCCCCCGGGTTACTGAATACTGTTGTCAGACCCCCACAGCACGGCTTGCACTGGCTCCCACAATTCCCTGCATTATCCTGCTCTGGCGGACAGCTGTAATTACTCGTCTTTTCTCCCCACATTGGCGCTTTCCCCTGTAAGCACCATTAGGGAAAAATCCTAACTGGCTGAAAAGCTTTTATAATCTCTCACAACAGGACAACGTAGATAGGCTGTAATTCACATTCAGTGAAAACCTGCCCGTGTCCCAGTTAGCAGGATCCGAGCAGTCACTGAACACGGATGGGCTGTAATTCGGGTTCACACCTAAACATCCCCTGTCCCAATTAGTGGGGGAAGCAGCACCGGCTGGATGGGGCCATAATGACCCAAGAATCAATTCCTAGAACATTGCGCTCACGAAAGACGTTCCGCATACAGTTTGGCCCGGTTTTGCCACGGTCTAATGAACTAATCATCGTGTGATGATGCCGGCGAGGCATCAGTGTCATTCTAAGTTACAAGTAGGGCCCTGAATAGTGATCTTTACCATCCGTGTGGTTGTATCATAGCAAACCCACTGACTTGCAGTTGCCATGGAAACCCCGCCTCACCCAAAGGCACCTCCTAGTCGCTTCTTATACACAGATGTGCCTTACAGCCCCCAGTGATACCGACGTTAACACCCTCTACCTGGTCTTGAAGTCCAACTCAGTCAGCCGACAGCAGTACGTTGAATCTAAGCTCCTCCCATATCCGGTGGTCAGATGACTCCCAGAGAAAACAACTTCCCCGGGATCGAAATCCACACTGGATTCAGGCTGAGTATTAATCCCAGATTAAACCCCTCCCCGGCCTTTGTTATAGCTGACCGTGTTTGTGCAGCTAGACTTCTTTTGGATGCCCCTCCCCTGCGACTTAGTGGTGTGACCCCTGGAGAGGACTGCTCTCTTTGGGCTGAATGAAGCCCACAGTATCAGGCACCGTGTAAGCCCCAGCTAGCAGCTTTGGCGCACACATTTCCATTTCGCGGAGTGCTGAGGCAGGACACCCAGCTCGATCTGAGCCCCAAGCAGCTCTGTTTATGCGGTAATAAGTACAGGAAGCAGCCTCAGCTCTCCCATTTTAGCTTCTGAAAGCCTTCCCCTGGGTCTTCAACTGGCAGTTTACCTGCAACACCAAAATAGGTGAGGTTTTGCTTTTGCTGTTGCCGGTCACTGATCCAGATATTATTATAGTTACCTAACAGAAAGTTATTCCGGTATTTTCTTGTGCTAATCACTGATAATACTTGGCTGTACACAGAGTACCCATGCGCACTCAGAAAATAAATCCATTGAGTTTAACATGATATATTCAGTCTGAATCAGGGCCTGCTGTTGGAGAGAGCATTAAACCATGCCATTTTTAAAAAGTGCCAGGAAAATGTCGTTACCCATGACACCCAAAGTCCGCTACCACCCACAGAGTCACCTTTGACATGGTCTTTGTGTGTCATTGTGACTAGTGCATCTGCAAGATTGCGCAACAAGAAAAAGCCACTAGCCTAGGCTACGTCGTAATATCTCACGTCAGTCAGGAATATCGATTTCCTGGAGCCTTGACTTTGGACCAGAACCTGAATATGACGTGACTTTGATATCCCAGCAGCAACGGAATACTAAACAGAGCAGGATACTGAACCTGAGGTTAAACAGTTGCGGTACGACTAGGGAAAGGGGTCTCGTCTGGAAGCAGCTGGGCACATCTCTGCCTCGTCTGTTCTCCCAGGTGATTCTTCCGGGACCTGTGGGGACCCCGGCACCCCTTCCCATGGTAGCAGAGAGGAGAGTGACTTCAAGATCCGCAGCAAGGTCCGTTTCAGCTGCACGACGGGCTACACCTTATACGGGTCAGCCGAGCGGGTCTGTTTCGCCAACGGCACCTGGTCGGGGACGCAGCCCTCCTGCAAGCGTGAGTCACCGCCGCTAACAACCGCAAACACTCACGAGCGTACATTTGTGTAGCTTTAATGCACAACAGCAAACACATTCCCGTTGTGTGTAACACGTACGTCTTGCCTACAGTAATCCTACATCGTAAAAGGATTCCCTCGTTTCTCCCTCCGTACCTTTCGATCGTTACTGTGAGGTGACGTTACACCTGGGCTTCCCCAGATTGCATTTTCGATCATCGTCTCTCATTGGACCATGGTCACCCATGCGAAGCATCTGGATGAGACGGCCGAATGGTGTGTCATTGAAAAAGCCGGACAGTGCGTAGGTGAAGTCTGAAACCCCCCCCCTCACAGCTGTGTGGCCCACCCACTGCACGTACAAATGTTCGGTTCGGTTTACAGAAATCTAACGGGCAAATAAACTATGAGAACCTCTCGTAATTCCCACCCTTGTCACTGTGCATCATCCGAAATGAGGGGAATCGTTATACCGGCCACAGGGGACGATGGGGGAGCATTTCAACACCAAAGGAAGCACGATTACGGGTTAATGAAATGAGGGTGCCCCCGGCCCAAACCCCAGCATGCCTTGACATGGCCTGTCAGCTTCCACAGCAGCTTGTTTATCTGTCAAGAAGCAAAAACTCTTTTTCGATCTGGCCTTCCGCTGAGCCGAAACTTGCCATTTTCCGGGCCGCAGTGCGGGGAGCGTTTTCAAAAGGTATGCTCTGCACACTCGGCAGATCGGAAAAGCATACTCGCCCTCGTACATCTTCCCGGCAATGGGAGACGCGTTCTGGCTGACACATAAACAGATCGGGGGGTCACGGAGTCATTCCACCCGGCTCGGCATCCGTCTCAATTTCAGCAGGACAGGCTGTTTTGCAGTACGACTCCACCCGTGTTTCTGTTCAGTCGCCACAGCTTAGCTTTGCAGTTAAATAGATTTACAGATTGTTAACTCCCTGGCGCTGGGGGTCCGTGATCACACTAGGATGACATCCCCCCTCACCACAACCCTTTTAGCTTTGATCTAAAAGCTTTTCCCATCCTGTTGTCGTCTCTTCCTCTTGCCCCTGAAACAGACATTTTGCTTATTTCTGCTTTTAACCTCTCCTGTAGTACCTGTACTGCAGGCTATCGGTTAGGGTTTATATTTTTTAAACCCTTCTCTGTGCTTTTTAATTTCTGTCCAAGTTTATGTTCCCTCCTCTCATTTCCTCCCGTTTCCCCAATAAAAACAGGGAGATTGTAGACCGGCGTTTGTCACGAAAAGATCCTTCTGCATGGGGTCTGAATGACAGCCCCTCTCTGGCAGCCCACCATAAGCGCTTACAGATCGCCAATCAGCGTTCAGAGCGCTCGACGGTCGCCCTCCCCCACATCTGCATAGACATCATCATTCACTTTCGGCTGCTCCCATCAGGGGTCGCCACAGCAGATCAACCTTCTCCATCTCCTCCTGTCCTCC
>JAACJT020000053.1:935077-953481 GCA_009936485.2 Gymnarchus niloticus
CTATCCGGCAATATCTGTCCAGCCTGTTGATGTCTGTGGCTATCCGGCAATATCTGTCCAGCCTGTTGATGTCTGTGGCTATCCGGCAATATCTGTCCAGCCTGTTGATGTCTGTGACTATCTGGCAATATCTGCCCAGCATTTGAATCTGTGTGAATATCTGGGAATATCAGTCCACTCTGTTAAAATCTGTCCAGTGTGTTAATATCTTTTCAGCGTGTGAATATATGGGAATTTCAGTCCATTGTATGAAAATTAAATATTTAAAGATATATTTCTCAGGTTTCTAAATGACCTGAAGAAAACCAGTTTTAGTTGTTTTGAAAAGTTTTAGTCATTTGTTTTCTATCCATTGCTGCTGTCTCATAATAGGAAAGTATCTCGTATTTTTTGACAAAGTCCACATTAAATGTCCACTCAGTTTTATATGGTGCATGAGTCTAGACACATGTCCTGTTAAAGAATGATTTACATGGAATGGAAAATGTTAAGAGTCCTGCCAATTACGAGTTTTTCCAGCCGCAAACATAAGCAGCCGTGTTAGCTTCAGAATTCCCTCAAACAAAATTGTTTATAAGAAATAAACTTGGGGTTTTTCTCTCTTGTTACTATATGGGATAGAAATTCTTACATATGCTCCTGTTTAATACAAATATCATGCCATAAACTGGGGGACTGCCCTTAATTTTTAAATGGCTCACTAAGGATACTCCATAACCTTATTAACTGTGTCATGCACTCTGTTGGTGAAATTAAAATGTAGTATTTAGCATAACAATTAATGTTTTATAACCAAATTAATTGCTTAGGAAAAGTATAATATCATGTATCCATGGCTTCCCAGCACCTGGCTTCAAACCGATATATTTGCGATATATTTACGTAAAACGTTAACGGTCATTGACTGCCTGGTTACTCTCAACATACAGTATATATGCAATCCTGTGGAGTGATCAGTCCAGTGTGAGTGAAATAGCTGAAAGTGGACCTAAAGTAACAGAACCTAGACTTACAGCTGAGTACTTCTGCTATCTCTGGATATAAAAATCCAGTGGCAAAAAAAAAACCTTGACAAACAAACAAGTGCCGTGGATTCCTAAGGTCCTCTGTAATCACAGAACACACTCAGAACAGCCACTCTGCAGTGTCATCAGTGAGTAAGCCATTTCAGCTCTGGTCGAGATCCTACTTAAAAGTCCCTGACAGGTTAATGTACGGAAAGCGAGTGAATTGGTTTTTTTTTTTTTTTTTTGCCCCTTTCTCCTTGTTTCTCTGACTCCTCTTAATTCGCCGCTTCCTACAGGAACCTCTCCTACAATCACTTTGAGTCGGTTCTCTCTGGCCCCTTTAGCCGCAGAGCCCCTGCCTCCTCGACCCACCAAAAGGTCTGCTTTCCATGCAACAGTAAAGGTCAGGTTTGAATTTGTGCTGAAAGATTTCAGTTTCCAGATCTGCAAAAGCTAACAATAAACCCAGGATGTGATTCTCCATAAATTAGCTATGATGATGATTATTATTATTATTCCCTGTTTTAGAGTTCACTTAATTTCAAATAAATGATTTTATGTCATGCATTCTAAAACAATATAATAAAACAGCTCTGAATTTTTCTCATAATGAATGACCATATACAACTACTACAGATATTTTTTTTTTGTGAAATATATTTATTTATCTTGACAGGTTTCAGTAACTGTAAATTCCTTTAAATAAATAATATGATGTATTATGTATTCTGAAATTATCTCTAAAATCCATAAGAGATTAGTTACTCTGAGGGCATATAATACTTTTTTTCTGTGACAAAGTAGAATTCAGATATTTTTTTTTTTATTGATTGGGAACAAACTTTAGGGTGGAAAAATAAAAAAAGATTTAATGTGTTTAAAGGACTCAGGATAAACTGCTATTTTTGGTGTGGTGTGGAAATCGTTAATTATCAAGAATCATTTGATTAACAGGTAGGCTTTCATATTGTTTACAACCATACCTTTTATGAATTGGAAAAGGAAAAATTTAATATTTTGTTCTGAGTCAAGAAAAATATCAAGTCTGTCTGAATCATTCCTCGTAAAATTGCATTTAGAGAAATAATTGCGATAAATATAAATGAAACGAGCAGTGAGTCACGTGATTTGTGAAATGTGATTTTAGTAAAATATCAGTGGTCAGACTGAGAGGCGACTGATGTGTAATTGTAACCCCATTCAAGATGGCCTCGAGTGGGGATAAAGAGTGAGATTTTCTAATATCCTACTGAGATCTATGTTTTAGATCCAGCTGAGCATGGAGTGGGGAAAAAAAAGGTCATTTCTCACGAGCAAAAACTCCAACGTGTGACTCAAAGCAGTGAGGCTAATCTGTTGTGTTGCAGTTAACCCGTTGTTATCTATGGAAAAATGGGGCCGAAGATGCACAGATTTGACTCTGGCTCGCTCAGTCCTCTGGCTATCTACGTGGGAACATCGCCAGTGTCCAGAGGAATGGCCAGCCGAGGTATAACAGCATTCTAGGAGAGCTCCCTTTAATGTTGTTATCAGCAGAACCTTCCAGAACATCCACAGCCTCTGTCAGATATACGCCATATTGTTTATCTGTGCACGTATTTCGCAGAAAATTATCCGTGTAAATAGGTCGTTTTTTAAGAAAGGCAAGACAGCTGGCTATTACAGTGCCTGTTTCTAAACACGACAGAACCTTGTCCGTCCAGCTCGGTGGTGGAATTCTGTGACCCCGCTGTGTTCCCGGGCCAGCGGGCCGTTCCGTGATAACGATAAGACTCTAAATCCCTGTGTAGATCTGACCTTTGTCCCCGTTATTTTTAAACCGTTTTCTGCGTTATAAGTTTTGATCTGTCAGGTCCGGGGGATTAGGTGCATATACGGGCCCTAGTAACAGAAGGAGGGAAAATGTTGTGCTTGGCAGTGCTCAAATGGGCGGTAGCTGTCGGCAAATCCATTTCGGCTTCAAAGACACGAAAGTCCGTACAGTCCATCCTGTGAGAAATTGTTGAGAACAGAAGACACCATCGCGCTCTGTTCAAAGATAGAAGGGGACTGTTTTCATTTGGTATTACATGTATGAGGTTTGTTTTTAATAATTATTTGTAATAAAAGTGTTTTGTTTCAATTTTTACCAGCTGTACTCCTTGGAGGCCTGGACTAGCTCATCTCGATTGGTATACTAATTAAACACAAGGGGAAATAAGGATCAATATGTCAGATGCAAGAGGGACAGTAAACCTTTAAGTTTATTTTAAAAGGCGATTATCTAATGTTAGGAATTAAATGTGCTTCAAGAAGTTATTACGTTCAGTCAAACGGTCTTACTTGAATCTCGAACAAGTCATGGATGAAAATGAAAATATATTTGTGTACAACTTTTTGTTTGAACAATTAATGCCGTAAAAGAAGAATCCCATTAAGTGACTCCTGTGAGATGTTAATTTAGAAAAATAACTCGGCGAGTACGTCAGTCAGCGTCAGGACGGTTCGCGCATGAAGCACGGGGGCCAGACCTAGTCTGCACGGAAAAGCAGGCAAGCTACTGCCCCCTGTTGGCCTTCAGCACCTCTACATCAGTGACAGCTCAACAATGAGTAACAAGTGACAACAAAGAAAATGTCACTGGCGACAAATCATTGCACGTTTTGTATCATGCTACACGTTGCTGCGTTATATACGAATCATAATGCCACGGACTCTGCTGTGTTACCGTTGACTAAAAACCGAAATGGCTACTGGTAGCAATTTTACTTTTTCGTTTTACAAATACGATGAAACGCAGAGCAGATGTGTGTGCACGTGGAGAGAGTGACAGCCCATGTGAAGCCAACGTGAGAAGCTGGGTATAGTTTTGTATGGCTTCCCATCGGCCGGACTGATAAATCAGCCAAATCTTTTTTTTTTTCCTCTTTGATGGGAGTCTTGTAGATATATCAGTTTTTTTTTCTTTTTTTTTTAACTTATTTTCTAACTTATCAACATGTGTTGATGTGCATTTTTGTCCACTTCTTTGGGCCTTTGAGCTCAATAAGACGGAAGAGCTGCTTCCGTCCATCAGGTGTCCTGCCTGGGCCAAAATTAAGGTGACTTTAAAGTAACCTCACGGCCGACCTGCCTGACTGAAATGTTTAGGTAAACCCATGCTTTTCAATTAAAAGACTGCCATTCCAGTTAAACTCGATGATGTATTTTATTTAGACACACCCACATACCACTCTAGGTGCTGGAAGGGGGGCGGGGAGAGGTGCTCAATCTAACTCTGGCGATGTTTGCCCTTACCTTTGACTTACAGTTTATGCAAACGGTGCTTTTCTTTTCCCATTCCTTGCATGAGTTCCTCTCCTGTCACCCGATTTCACTGCCGTGTCCGGTAAGTAACAGCAGAGAAGGACTGAGCCGAAGTCGAAACACGACGGCGGCAGGCAGACAGGCCGCGAGGACTTGTAAACGCTCTCTTAGACATTTTAAAGAGAAGGAGAGAAAAGAAAAAGTATTTCTGTAGCGTTACTGATTGACTCAGAAGGTTGGCTAGTCTGAAATCCATCAAAAATGGCAAAGTAGCCCATTAAACCTGCTTTAAGATGTCATGAAAATCTTTTCTATTTACAAATGCTCCACACGTTATTTTCCACAGACGTACATTATCAGTTTGTGTTATTTCCTCCAGAGAATGACGACGCACGCACACACGCATGCACACTTACACGTGTGAGGAGGGACAGTCCCCTTCACAGATGCCTCGTTTCAAGTGGAGCTGGAGTAGAGGACAGATATTTGATTTATGTGCCCCCGGGTCAAAGAGAATGCATTAGGGCCTTTGGAAGAAGGAGACCTGGCAGCAGTGTGGACCTGTGGAGTGGGCAGAGAATGAGGATGCATAGCCATCCGTTACAATCTGGGGCAGAATTAGAAGAGCTCTGCCTGACCTTTACTTACAGGATAATGTATTAGCCTCCCCATTTTAACATGACCCCAAAAGCACTATATTTGGGTCTATGATGTATTCACGTAGTTTATTTTTGCAGGAGCACTACTTCTGAACAGGCATCCCTTCAGCTGCCAGATACTCCATGCATTATACGCGCGATGCTCAGCCCGACTGACATGAAGTTATTCATGTGAAAATATAACAATCATAACAGCAATATTAATAAATGTCAATGGGACTGCCATCGGCACGATGTAGACAAAGCCTGTGGTCTTGCTTGAGGAGATGTATTAGCTGGGTATTTTACGGGAAACGGCCAAGGGTGGCGTCATCCTCCGTGTCACCGCATGCGACGACGTGATGTCTCTCGCTGTTTACAGTGACTTAACAGCCGGGGTCAGCCACGAGGACGGGACAAGTGGCGCTTGCACCGTCGGGGCTGCGCCTGGACAGCGTCAGTGAGCACATCAAAGTGTAGCATCCCCCCCTTTTTTTTTTTTTACTAGCCGTATTAGGGCTCCACATCAAAGCCTTCCTGCGCTTCAGATCGCCGTTGAAGTCAAACCTCTTTCCACAGCACGATTTTCCTGAGTACTGAAACAGGGGAACGTCTCTCGTTCCGAACTTTACCTTCGGACCAAAAAGTTGCGCGGGAAGCGCCCTCAGTCTTTTACCAGTATGCACCAGACTTTCCCCCCTAACCTGCGTGTTTCACAAGTTGCAATTCGTTGCTCCGCTAGTTTCGTTTCGTGTCTCCTTGACTCAGCGCCACGAACCTCCAATATATTAATTATAAAAACCTATGCCAGAAGTCGGCACTGTAACTTTGAGCTCTGCCGCTCATGCAATCCACTCCGATTTGCACACTCACCAGTGGGAGGCCGGCAGACTTGCGGCTGCATGCCTCTCGAGATATATTAGACGCGTCGGCGACGTGAACAATAACTCTTTAATAAACAACAGCCTATGAACTTAGACATTCGACCAGCGTCCATGGTTACACCCATAATAAACACAGTAGTCAATACCAGGCATTAGCATTCACACAAGGTGCAATTGTAACCAACTGCTATCCTCAAACAAGATCACATCCAATGCCTCCGGTGGCTCTCGGGTTTCTGTGTTAAGCAATTATGGAACGAATCAATTTTTTACCGGAGTGTGTAAATTAGAAGTGTATTTAGAAAACACCGTTCACC
This sequence comes from Gymnarchus niloticus, assembly GCA_009936485.2. Lineage (NCBI taxonomy): Eukaryota > Metazoa > Chordata > Actinopteri > Osteoglossiformes > Gymnarchidae > Gymnarchus > Gymnarchus niloticus. Next base: position 941,209 of record JAACJT020000053.1, read on the forward strand.
ATTTTCTTACATTTCTGGTATTGATTTCAGTTTCGTCAGTGATTTTCTTTTAAGTTTGTATTTGAAGATCCTTAGAGATTTCATACATTTTATATGTGTTTTTACCAGATAAATATGGTCTATGTTTGGAAAATTATTTGGGGAAAAAAATGCAATTCAATTCAGGTACAAAACTCAAAATGTTAATTATCTCGAATTTCAAAGTGTGGAAATGGGGCCCACAGAATAAAGCAAAGTAAAATGGCAATGATTTTTTTTTTTTTTACATTAAAAAGGCTTTGGGAAAATATTCGCAATAGTGAAGTGAATTTAAATGAACAAATTTCGGCTGTATAGATTACGGTGCAAAAGCCTTCCGCAGGCAAAGAAAATCTTACAGACGGGACTTGAATATTTGCTCAGAAAAAAAAAACCAAAAAAACACACAATTTAACATTAGAATATGTATAAGTTTAAGAATATAAAAAGTAAGAATGATTTCTTCTCTTCTCCAGGATGTTACCGACACCTCGGATGACTGGAGGAACAGAGCGTTACCTTGAGGGCACCAGGGACAGGCAACCAGCAGCAGCTCAGTCACCTAGTAAACGTGATAAATTAACCATGTGAGGTATTGATTAGCCAGTATAGGTGTCCTCATAGCTGAGTTCAACAAACACACGGGTATATTGAAGGGTGATTGAGGAGATAGTCATAGTACCACACCGCCATGCACATAATCTCTCGCAGTTTTATTTCCTGGTAAAAATTTAGTGCATCTCGCAGAACCGAAGAGCATCACGCGGGATCCGCAGCGCTGAAGGCGAAGCCACGCCGCAGCGTCACGTGGGCGGCGCCAGCGTCACGTGGGCGGCGCCAACGTCACGCAAAGTGAGGGGAGTTTCGGCGCGTCGCGGCCGCTTCACGTGCGGCGGCTACAGCGCCGCTGGTGTCCCGTAGGCACACGTCCCCGTCGTTTGCCCCCTCCACCCAGACCAGGCCGGTGTTTAATTTTTCCTCTGACGCGTTCACGACGCTCCCTCCCTCCCTCCGCACGCAGGCGGCTGGCCCCGACGCAGCAAAGCTGCAATTAATCTCGGTGCTCCCTGGGAACGACGCCCGGCGTTTCTCACACGGTCCTAAACGCATGCACCGGCGAAGTCTGCGGGCTGCCAGCGAGGCGGACGGGCCGAATGAGGACACCTCGTACAGTTAAGTTCCTCCAAAACACATAAACACGTGTCTGCGAAGTGCCATTTATATTCCTCTTTTAATGAGTCACCTTAGAAACGCCTAGTCTGCTGAGAAGGGCATCATTTCCCAAGTACTCTCCTTAATTAAACTGCACCTAGGTAGTCTAGCCAGGTATCGTATGTCGGCGAGCCCAACACAATGGTCGTACGGTTAAGTGAACAGAGAAAGGCCGTGTTTGTGAATAATGCCTTTCAGCGTGCATGCGCATCATTTTCCTGCACAAAACGCATTGGCAAGTTTATCGGCACGGATGCCCAAGCAGAAATGAACACAATAATAAAACTCCGCATTTTTTTTTTTTTTTTCCGGGCTGTTGATCTAAAGGTAAAGCCTCCGAGTTGCAGCTTGACTGCTGTCTCGTGTTGGTGGAGTGGGGCATGCTGGGAAATTTTCGCAGGCCCGCAGCTGTCAAGGTCGCTTTTCGTCGTGTCGCGAATGGCATTTGCGAGATTGTGAATAATAGATGAAACGCAAATATTTGCGCGGGGTCCTCCCTGTTTGCCCGCGCATGGGTGCGGATCGACCGCCGGCTCATCTTCGTAACGTTACGAAAGACGGTCGCCTCGGCCTTCTTTTGGGGGCGGAGGGCTGTTTGCACACGCCGTAGTTTAACATTTTTGTTGCGCTAGAAAAACTCAAGGTGTTCACCATGCGGAACCGCTGAGCAGAAACTCCCAGTCATCAAACAGGCCCGTGTTTACTTTGCTCACGGCATGGAGGGTTTGTCTGTTGTTACAGAGCTCATTCGGCTCTCCAGGGCGCTGCGTGGCCCTGCGTTTGCAAATCACGGCGAGATGGCACTAACCTCCACGTAGTTTCCTTGGTCCGAGTCTAGGGATAGCATACCCCCCTCGGGGTGGGGGTTACTGAGGACCACGACGCTTGACCTAATGTAGGGTGACCATATTTTGGTCCTCAAGAAAGAGGACACTGGGTTCAGGGTAGTGGCATGGGGAGGAGGGACACCCACACACAATGAATAGTCGCCGTAGAAAGCAAAAGCCGAATCCTGGACGTTTCTGGCTGTTTAGAAATCCCGGCCGGACACGTTTTTTAGGTCTCGAAAATAGGACGTGTCCAGGAAACAGAATGTATGGTCACCCTAATGGGTGATGGTTCGAGTACCTATGAGGACGATTTCCCTTTATGGATCTCCCGAGTAAGGTAGGAATTGTTTTCGTTGAATTCCTTTGCATGTCCATTTTATCTCAATTCCGATAACAGCTTTGACTAATCAGCAATGTCATAAAGTAAATTCTCAGCTTTCGGCTCATATCTGGAGCTTTGAGAACAGCTGATCTTTTCTATGCTGCTGATTAAATGACCAAACTGTGAGCGAGTACTTATCATTTAAAGTGCCAAACCTGGCAGGTAAAACACAGGCGTGTGGATCAGGTGATTGTAATCCAACCCTGGACGCTTGCTTCATCGCTGAGTTACCGCCCTTGTAGCCCGTCCACGTTATCTGGGATTGACTGGCTTGCCTCACTCACACAGCCCTGGTTAAGCCGGTGTTGACTCGGAGACTTCGTAGTACATTACAGGTCACGTCTGTAGACTGCGTGTAAACAAATTCCCCTCTAATGAGCTGTGTAGATGGAGAGATAGTACCACTCCTCTGTCATAGTAGCTTAAATAAGTCTGGTATCGCCTAAAAGTCAGAAGGGCAGAATATATTCCTTCTTTCCACTCTAACAAGACTTAAACTCTTAAAGTCTATAGCACTTAGATTTTTAGAGTTACCGTAAACCTCAAATTATTCTCTTGAAAGTAAAAAAAAAAAAGTTTATTGGTCGGTTTTTATCACCTTGTTTGGCATATCAACGCCTTAACCCTGTCTTAAGATAAACCTATATCAAATATTTATTTCCTTTGATACAACATTGAATGACAACTGGTGATGATTCAGGTGGGACTTTAAGAGCTTAACAAGGTGTTATGTAAAGGTATTTATCTGATAGGGGAAACATCTTGTTATAGATAAAGCTGTTTGCGGTGTTGCGTAAAATGTGTAAGGTAAGAAAATTACCCCAGTGTTTACATCTCCATCTGCTGTTTTTTTTATAAGACTTTATCAGTTAAAATAATGGTGGTAGTAATGTTTTTGAAGTGCTTTTCAAAATACCTAAAGGCGCTGTTCATCTGAAGTGTGTGTGAGTGCGTGTTTGTGGATAAACCAGACTGAACTGGCATCACCTCCACAGTGTCCTTTGCCCTGTGCTTTCCGGCTCACTGTGACCCTGTACTGGATGCCAGCGGTGTAAATGATGGGTCGCTGTGATGTAGTCACGCAGGAACGCTACACGTTTTGTGAGCTGCTTCATGGTCATGGGTCTGTTTTCCCGTTAAAGATCACTGAAGCTCTCACGTCATAGGGCTTTGGTCCCTCAGAGGCTGCAGTAACAGAAACCTGGATGCGGTGATGCCCATTCTTTACCAGCAGTGGCGATGATGTGTGTAGTTGTTCTGTAATTGAACCAGCAGGTGGTGTAGTGGCTAAGGAACTGTAATGGAGACTTTGGATGACCTTCAGACTTGATGCTTCTGTCAAAATCCAGCTGTAAAGATGTAAATCCTGTTAGCTGTGGACAAACAGCTGCTGGGCAAACAGTATAAACAAGCACTGTTTGTGATGCATCACCTGACTGGGTGGCTGATGATAAAGACCTTAGTCATGTGACTGGGGCTTTTCTGAGACTTGAGTTGCACCCTCTTGTGTAAATGTGATATTGGGGGAAGAGGAGATTGTGTAGAAAAAAATTTGTAAAACCATCACATAGCAAACGTCTTTGAAAGAAAAAAGACTCCAGAAATCTGTTTTTGAAAATCTAGGTTGATTGTCCAATATTATACCATAATTACCAATGATTTCTAGCTCGTCCTGGGGAATTCTGGCTCATGTGGCCACCCCCATGGTGGACCACGGCCGCATGCCGCCACAAACCTCCAAAAGAGGAAGGGTGGGGGGGTGTCCTCGCTCGCGACACGTTCGCTGCCGGTCCCCAAAGCCGCGGCTCCTCCCACGCCATGTGGTGTCAATAAACATGTTGGAGGGACTCGGACGGATCCGTCCGTCCGTCCGCCCACCGAGGGGGTTACAGAAACGTCTTTCTTGGGAGTGTGATTGCTAGGCAGTAATCAGAAGTCTGAATTACAGCTGTGTCATTAGAGCCTTCACTTCCCTTTAGCGTCTTTCTGTGTCATTGAGGGGCAAACAATTTGTATAAATACTATCATTGAGGTTATCCACCTTAACAAGGTAATTCTATACGCTGCATCAGCACATGAATTTGGACCAGCTGGGACACCTAATCCATCACCATACAGGGATTTACTTGGCCCATATCTGGTTTAATTGAGCGTTAATTGCAAACAGTCCAATTTCCAAGGAGCTGGTATTGTGTGTGTGATTTTTTTTTTTTTTTTTTTTTTTTTGTCTTGGCAGAGCGCTCCTGAAGGTCTGACTCTGCCTGTAGCCTCTCCAGTTACGATGCGAGGGTTCGGGTTGTTTAATTCGCCTTGTATGGGATTTCCGACAATGTTAACGTGAACCAGGTCGGGCCACTCTGCTGGTTGCTGACGTTTTCTTGATGCGCTCGTTGATGGCATCGATTGTTCTTCAGTGTCAGGTGACTACCTGACCCCCCCCACTCCCCCTGACCTTGTTCTGACAATGTGGGAGGGAGGCGAGAGCACTGCTCTGTACAGTAGACTGGACTCCCTGTTGCCCCCTAGTGGCTGGCCCCAGCTTCTGCACCTTGCTGTGATCTCAGCAGTGGAGAGAGTTGTGAAGATGCTTGGTCTCTCCTCCACAGTGTCACCCCGGGAGAAAAATCATAATTCTGGCCTCAAGTCTGGAGACACGTAAACTCCTCAGGAAAAAGGTATCTTCTAATGGCATTTAATTCTGCATTTGAACAAGTAGATAGAATCTCCACCCATCTATTCTCAAAAACGCTTCATCCTATACAGGGTTGTGGTGGGGGGGTGGTCGCCTGGGGACACTCCCACAATCACACACACTACAGACAATTTAGACAAGCCAATTAGCCTACAACACACGTCTTTGGATTGTAGGAGGAACTCAGAGTACACGGAGGAAATATGCAAAGCATGGGGAGAACGTACGAACTATACATACACAGAGCTGCAGCTCCAACAGTGGAAGTGACAGCATTAACCACCGTGTCCTACTGAGATAGGACCTGTTGATTTCTGTCGTGCTTTCCTTATGAGACGGACTCGCACATACGGGTGAGAGCAGAGCTTGGGGTCAGAGCGCAGACGCATTTGTGTGGCATTCCAGAGCAGTTTCTGGGTTTGCGGTCCTTGCTCGCAATCTCTCATGCCGACCCCAGGATTCAAACCTGTGACCTTCTGGATACAGAGCCACACCCCACCTTACTGCTGCCAGCTGCATCTCTGTACAACTTCAGCTGCGTCCTGTGCCGCTGCGCAGATGAAGACGACTCTGCATCGGTGACAGTCCTGTGTCGTCCTGGGCGGTGAGCAGGGACAGTGTAAATTCGGCGGCGGAGTCGATGGATGTGGTCATGTCTGTTTATCATTAAACGAACAAGTAGTAGATTTAATTTACTTTCAAGCGGAACAGGATAGCATGATGACATTACAATCAGATGATATATATACAAGCAGATCTGAGTGACTGATTTATCGTTTTGTTTTGTCCTGGAAGCAGAGATGGCTGATGATATGTTTACTGGTGCTATCAACAGGCTGTTACCGCGGCCAGCATATAGGAAGCAGATGGTACGACCGTGGGCACGGTGACAGACCGACGCCCTGGTGCGTTCGAGCCCAGCTGAGCCTGTCTCCCCGTGAATGCAGGGCAAAGCTTCCTAATTAAGAGCAAGTTTGAGTCCCTGCTGTGAACAGAGTGCGGAGAGGCGTCTTTGCCCAATTGCTCGGATTCCGCTGCTCGTGTCCCACGTGACAAGTGGGCGTAGGAATCGGCCGTCCGTCCATCCGCCAGCAGCAGAGGGGCGTTGACGTGCCTTCTGTAAATGGCTCCCCCGTACATTCCTGCGCCGCTCAGCCTCGGTAGAGTGTGAGCAGGCCTGGGTTGCGCCGGCAAGAAGGCTTGGATCATCTGTGGTGAAGGAGCTTATTTATTTTGGTGGCAGACGTCAGTTGTAGAAATCGTCAGGTGTGGATGTTTATCTTCCTACACCCCTGCTCAGGACCGCTGTGCTTTTGATGTTTTTTTTTTTTATATATATTTAAAGCCCTCTCCCCCTTGAAGAAATCCACAGTAAAGCTGGTGACCTCACACTAAACGCTGCCTGCGACTTTACAATCGCCTGCCCGCCCAGCACGTCCAGCTCTTGTTCCTCCGCCTGCCACTCGAACCTGCACCAGCCGTCTCTGCACGGGATAATCTTGTCAAACGTGAGGCCCTTTGTCTGCTGAAGCCTCACTGTTACCTCTAGGATTTCAGATTGATTGGCCTGGATATCTGAAGGATTACGGGCAGTAGCCGCTCGGTCTAGACGCGGTTTCTCTTATGGTAAATGCTGACAAAATGGAGACTTTTAGTGAAGGGGACAGTTGTGACCTTCTCCGCTGGTGTCACCCCTCATTGTCCCCCTAGACACGAGTTCCAGGTTTAGCCCAGGATGGTCAGCTAGATTAAATGGTTAACCGTAACCCTTTAAACCCTACGAGACACTGGCGAGCGGCCCGTCGAAGGCCTGCCAGGTCCGGGTTCCTCACTGATGTTTGGCTCAGAGGCTGTTGTGTTCGTATGCATTCGTGGTCACAGATTTGTTGGGAACGCGATGGTGCGGCACTGACTGTCTCAATGCTACTTTTTTTTTTTTTTTTTTTTTTTATTCCTGCTTCAAATGCATTTAATGCTTTGTGGAAATGCTCACGTTACCTCAGTATACCATCCAAATAAGCAAAATAAATGCAACGAATGCGAGGGTTTATACGTGGAATTTGCATGTGGGCTTGTCTAGTGTTTAAAGCTGTGTGCTGTTTGTCTCTTAAGTCATGTTTAGACCGACCTGGCATTTAAGTATTTTTTTTTTTTTTTTTATAATATTCCTTCAATGCTGATGTATTTTGGTCTGCTTATGGTACAGCTAGAGTTAGAGTCACGCTTTGTGGTTGCAGAGTTTTTATGGACAGTCTTACATTTAATCAGAATCTAAAATGAATCCCAACTAGTCCCAAATTACTTTGACAGGTTCAGAATGCAGTACTGAATTGTAAACAGCAGGAGGCGTGACGGTTAAAAGCAAGGGAAATGTTAAATGCAGACTTGGCATTAGTGAACTCAGCTGGTTCATCGTAGCCGAGTGATGCAATGATTTTTTGCAAATGTTCTGTTGTCTCCAGCCCATCGGCAGTATTTTCATTCCCACGGTAATGACACGAGGTCTAATCTGTCGTACTCCCAGTAGATCGCTGAGCATCGATCAGTGACCTGACAGCTGTGAGTCTCCCTTAAGTCCCAAATTGCCTGCCATTGTGTTCTGGCACTTTGAACTCTGCGCCTCAGTCCGGCGTCTGAGCTGTACGTAGACTCCGTTGGCAGGGTAAAGCTCCTGTCCCTTTGTTGGGGTGGGGTCTTTGAACCCCTGTCAGCCTCATCCGGAGTCTGTCTCCTTTTTGACCCACCCTCCCACACCCTGCCATTTTTTGGACCACCGACTCTGCTGCACCTGTCCAATCCTACAGAGGTTCTGTGTCCTTTCAGCTAGGACCCCCACTGCCATGTTGTGAGCGATTACATGCATCTTCAGCACAGCTGTCTTGGCACACGTATAGTTAAGGACAACCCCGTAAGTACACAACATGCAAGGTCTTCCTCTGAACACATTTTGTATGGGATTAACTAATTAGAAGTCTACCATCTGTGAGGTTAACTGCTGATGCGGGATTTCAAACTGTTACTCTTGGTATGAGGGCTGTTTAAAGGCTTCTTTCTGTTTAGTGAAAAATTGAGCTGCTATCATTTTAGAGATGTAGCATTTAGTGGCGATGACTGGGGCAGTGGAGGTTTTGTAGGTTAGGCCGCTGTCTTGAAGGCCCACTTTGTAAGCGGTTGCCGGCCGAACGTTTCAAAACGGAAAGGCCGCAACATTCCTGGGTTTGGAAGAGGAAGCGAGGACGGGGGTCACTCTCTGCTCACCATGGAACTGTAAGGAATGGCATGCAGAGGTCACTGCAGCCCTGGAGCTGTCATGGCACGGTTACCATGGTGAAGCCGGTGTGTCCTGATCATGTGTAAAGTGGGGGTCAGGCTTTGCGTGTTAGATAAGGAGGACCTCACACACCTCACTACCCGTCGCTAAGCTGCGGTGACACCCGGAGTGTCAGAGGTCATCCTAGCGATGTCAATCAAGCATATGGCCTCTTTTTTTTTTTTTTGCTGGAATCTTTGCTGTTAGTGGTCTTTTTGACCTAGAAAATGTGGAAAGAGGCGTGTGTCTGTATGACAGCAGCGATATGACTCTGGGCTGGAGCCACTCTGGACTGTTACTCCGGTACGCAGTGAATCACAGCCGGGTTAATCGTTTGCAGGTACGCAGTGGACCTCGCTGGTCCCAGTTTATCTGCAGGTCAGACTCTTTGATCCAAGTTCCAGTTTAACCCTTACAACAAAGGCTGCTTGGGAAGGGGAAATCTTGAGACACTGAGATTCTCAACACATCTCCCCATTGACCCCTTAAATCCCAATAAAAATCAAGCTGTAAACAATTTACCGCATGCTGGCAATACATTAATTGACTGACTGAAATATTCGCATGTGGCTAAATAGCCAAATGCTATTTTGCATAAGCAGATTACTTGCTATAAGGTGTTAACTAGTGAAAGACTTTCATTCCTCATTAATTAAAGCCAGGCATGTCGAATGAATTGTTTCAGATCGGATCAAGTCAGATTGTCATGTTTTCTATGGTAAATTTTCATCATATGTTGCTCAAAGCACCCAGGATTAATAATGCTGACCTTATCAAATATTTAGATTGTGAAACGCTGTTAAATTTCTGCATGTATTTCATGATTTGTTGATTTGAATACAAAACAGTGAAATGGAGGATGCTGTGGATGGTTTGTGGGGGTGAAATTGGGACTGTAATTAACTGAGTTTGCCGTGTGGGTTGGAGAGTGAGTTTGGAAGCAATGGCCTCTCTCTCGTAGGTTTTGTCTCTCGTATGTTTAGAAAGCAAGATGTGTGTTTGTTTTCTGTCCGGTCTGCTTACCCGACCCATCCCCCAGATCCCCTTGCCCCGCAGAGCTGTTTGCCGTGACGAGGAAAAACCTTATTTTGTTGGTGTCTTCCACCTTGTCTGAACTACCGCGTTAAAAATGTACATTAGCATCTGAATGCAGATGCGCACACTTTTCTGGCAGTGAATCGGTGAAGGTGCGTCTATATAGAATATGAAAATAACGATGTGTGCTTTTGATGTAGACTTTGAAAATTCAGAGGGTGCAGTAGAAGCCACGGGAGAGGTGATTAAAGAGCTCAAAGTTACAAGTAATTAGTTTTGCTGGGACAATAGTGTTGTGGTAAATGGCGTAGCAGGTCCTGTCTCTCTGAATAAATAAACCCACCGTAGGTCACGTCAAGTTCCCCATGTACACGATCAGTTAAGAGGTCATGCTGGTTACCATGGTAGCTAAGGTACTGAAATGCTGTTGTTTGGGTTCCAGGCCCAGAATCCACTGTCATGTCGTCAGTCTCCACTGATTCTAATAATCCATTGGCAAACACTATAAGAGCATTACGGCAACGTTACCCCAAGAATGAGGAATTACAAAACTGACAGAACCTAGAAGCGGAGGCTGGGGGCTCACAGGCCCACAAAAAGCTCAGAGTCTGCCGTTCAGCCTGAGCCTAAATCCTTTGACGGACATGTTGCTATAGCTTTATTATAAATATATACTGTGTGTATATATGTGTGTGTGTGTGTGTGCGTATGTGCGTATGTGTGTATTTAAGGCATGTTTTTCCTGCTCCCATCTAGCGAGCTGAAATCAGCTCATCCCTCCAGAGGAGCTGAATACAAGCTGGGTTTAATCTACTCTCCAAAGGTAGGGAGTTGGACCTTGGGAAAGAACAAAACATTCCCTCCAGTCAGAATTTAGTGTGGCAGTACCGGGATGGGCCTTAACCTTTGCGTCGCACGTGAAGATGTAGGCCGAGCACCCTGCTCGGGGTCTGCCTGTCCCGGCCTGTGAGGAGGGGACAGCTGTCAGGTCTGTGAGGGCGTATTTGTGGACACTGTGGCTGCCGGAGTACAGGTTCTTTCTGCGATGCATTATAGTAGTTCTGGGTCCTGTAGAAAGTATAGTATATTTATTCTGGAGTTTATGAATGAAGCCAAACAACAGTGCTGCTACCTCGTTAACGACACCCAGAGATGGTATCAGATCCAAGACGTAGTAGAAAGGGGAGTAATCCCTGTGTAATTGTTTGTGATATGTCAATTATTAAGTTTTCTTCTCTTCGTACCAGGAGGTTCAGTCTGCTCCTCGAGGGTAATGAAGGACAGATCACATTCCTTCTGCCGGGTGGCAAGATCTTTGATGGCCAGCTTCTTACCCCCTTGATCTGCGCCAGTGTTTGTTTTTACTTTATTCTGTTTTTTCTCTTTTAATTTTCTCGTGCAAAGAATATGGATTCATATGAGGGGCTTTGGGCAAGTGGGCCACGGTGCTCACACATGCTTTGAATTTACGGGGCTTTCTCTGCGAGAGGCTAAATGTAGCCCGTGCTTCCTGGGGATTAGGCCTCTGGAGGAGGTCCCTCTGTCCAGGGCCTCCCTCTCATGCTGGGAAAGTGACCCCAGCCTGACTCCTGTTCTTCAAGGTGCACAGCCAGCAGAGGCCCAGGATGAGACTGAGGCCTTATACCCCCCCCCCCATCCTTGTCCTTAGGCGTCACCTGGTGCACTGAGGTAACCCCCACCCCACCAGGGCAGAGGTCACATGATTACTGGCAATGTTTCAGCAGTGGAATTTTCTGAGTATTAAACCAGGCTGAGCTGCTGTAACTAAGTTTTAAGTGCTGGAAACTGGGACCAGCTTGTCTTTACGCACCAAATGCAGCCGTTGTTTATGTGCCATTCATATACGACAATATGGTTTAACCGCATTTTGAGAATTGTGCTTTTGTAGCTTATTTACCACAGGGATTTTGTAAGGGGTCCCAGTGCAGTTCACAAATTCAAAACAGCAGCCGGCTCCCCCTTTTGTAAACCATGTGTGGACACAGAGCGACACCTGCTGGTGACACGGCGCGTTTATTTCTGCTCTTTAAAAATGCAGGGAAGACACTGGCCATTCATCAAATATGACTTAAAGACCTTGCATACGAAGCTGAAAAATCAAGAATTAATAAAAAGGAAGGCCACTGAATCATCACATTGAAATATTTACTGAAACATTTAACACACTACTTCCAACATTATTAATACACTTAATCGGATAAAGCTATGGTACTTCAAAAAAAAAAAAGGGGGGAAAATCAACGGGTCAACAAATAGTAGCACAGCACAAATACAAATGTGTCTGGCACATCAAACCTCATGTAGCAGTGCAACACCATCCTTCAGTAAAAAATTTTAGAAATACTGCTTACATGAAAATCATTCATGGACTACCTGGGACAGTGCAAATGAAGAATGTAGTGTTGACATTTACAGGAAATGGTTAAAAAATATCCCAAAAGGAAAATAAATCTCATAACTAATGTACTTGCCCATCAAATCAGGAAAGAAAACGGAGCTTACAAATTGAGGGTTAGGGATGTTCAGGATCTAGTTGGCATCGAGCTTGGCCATCTCTTGCACGTAGATGCCTATGCTTTCGCTGTCAAACAGCACGAAGTAGACCGTCTTAATGGAGGATGACATGGTGGCCACAAAGTAGCTGGAGATGGCTTTTAGAATGAGCTGGGCGGCTGTTTGCTTTGGGAAGCCATTTCTAGAGAGAGAGAGAGAGAGAGAGAGAGAGAGAGAGAGAGAGAGAGAGAGAGAGAGAGAGAGAGAGAGAGAGAGAGAG
>JAACJT020000053.1:953976-986704 GCA_009936485.2 Gymnarchus niloticus
AGGAAGAGAGGAGAAGGGGAGAAGGAGAGAGAGAGAGAGGGAGAGAGAGAGAGGGAGAGAGAAAATTTGTCTTGTCTTTCTCTCCCCTCCTCCATGGGCTGGGCAGCACACGAGTGCTATGGCCACTGCCCCCTTCCTACCTGCCACTGCCGATGGAAGGAAAGGCCACAGACTTAAGCTTCTTCTCATCTGCCAGCGCCAGGCAGTTCTTCACCGTCTTGTCCAGGAGCTCTTCGCACTTATCTGAACCCCAGCCTGGACTGTTGCAGTGGATGACGAACTTCGCAGGAAGGCCGTAGCCCAAAGTCAGGGCCGCTGGGGGGGGAAAGAGAGATGTGGAACTAAAATATCCATCCGTCCAGCATGGGGGCACAGACGGGGCCAGGAGCCTGCTCAGGACACATGGGGCACAAGGCTGAGTTACAACCTGGATGGTTTACCAGTCCACTGCAGGGCAGGCGGGCGGGCAGGCAGACACACACACGCATAGTTTAAAGACGGTGATTCTGCATGCTTTTGAAAAGAATATAAAATAGACAAATATGAAATGAATGGTGTTGGCAACCTCTGAGTAAGCACTGGCTCTCACTGAAGCTGTCATAATTAACTAGCAGGGGTAAATTAGCCTTTGTTCTGCCAATCAGTTCTTTGCACACGGTGCCAGAGGAGACCTGCTGCTTCTTTGGAGGCCTGAGCTCAGGAAATATGGGCTAGATCTTTCCAGGACTAGCAGAGTGGTCAAGTTTCAGTTCAGCACCTCACGTGGCGGTAAGCAGTGACAACAAGCAGTGACAGCTAAGTTACGATGGCAGAGACACTAACGGCCTGAGAAAGGCTTCACGCGGGATTAATCTCCACTCCGAGAAGACCTATATTTGTTTGAACAACTGCTTGCATTTAGCATGCAGAGCCTTTCAGAGAGAGACAAGAGCTCTCGACAGCACGATTTCGCCTAAGATGCTTCTTCAGGACATCAAATCCCAGATGCAAGCCAGCATTAGCCTCAATGGCCATCTGCTCAATTTTGGTAGGAACAAAGTGTGAAAGCACGTCTTCCTCCTTGAACCCATTCGGCAGCCGCTCTGCCTCAATGGGCCATCCCGGCCTGGCCTGAATCCTGTGCCAACCACCGGATGTCAGCGTCTCCAAAGCACAACATTAGCACATTCGCATCCGTTTGTCAGCGATAGGCACTTCAGGCACCTGATAAAAGTGTTGAGTAGTTACAAAAGCCTGACACGTACGCACGCACATTTAATTACACGGGCGCTACGCCCACCTCCTGCCGCGCACGCCCACACAGACGTTTAATTACACGGGCGCTACACCCACCTCCTGCCACACGCGCGCGCGCACATACACACAGACGTTTAATTACACGGGCGCTACACCCACCTCCTGCCACCTCCAGCGGGCCGTTCTTCTTGCGCAGCTCCAGCACCGCCTCCCCAAACTCCTTGCCACCCTTCTTCTCCAGGGCACTCCCTGCAAAGGGGGAGTTCCCAATCCATTAGCGGTTGCCAGTACAGCAGTACAGATTGCGAAGCTGTGGCCAGGGCTCTACAGCGGGCAGCTCTACTTGTGCTTCTCAGCTCTCTGGACGGCTCGGACCATCGGGCCACGCTTTGAGAACCGTGAGGTTTTAATCATCTGGAGATCTTTAATCTGGAGTCTTAGCCTTTCGATACACTAATTCTCTGAAGATGCCGACGTCCAGAGAGGAGAGTGACAAGGCATGCGGGGGGGGGGATGCTTGTCCACTCAGCCTCACACAGACAAGCAGCTGGGTGACTGCATGTTAAGATGACGCTCTTGCCTCAGAGGGACATCAAGCCCTGATGCATTTTCTTCCAGGCCTCCCAGATGGAGTTTGATCACAGCCAAATGGCCAAATCCACAAAGCTCGCAGTGAGCAGGACAGCCTAATGTCTAAAGCATTGGCTATACGGTTGGTGGGCTGCCCCTTCATCCAGCAGGTGGCGCTCTAGCAACACGGGCAGCAGGCGGAGCGGGAGAAGATGCATCGTGGGAAGCCTTTGCCCCCTAGTGGCACACGCAGAGCCCCACTATGACAAAGGGTCCATTTACCTACTTCACCACCCGTGTAGAAGGTGGAATTGGTCGGATGAACAACAGCATCACTGTCGATGGTGGCAATGTCAGCCTGCACAACTTGCAACTACAAACGACAACGACAGGCAAACAACACGGCATCAAACACTGTGGGAGAGGAAGAGCTAGGGGGGCTTCCTGTAGACGCTCAGCGGGGGTGGGGGGGAAAGAGAACTGGGGAAAGGCAATAGAGCACTCGACCAGATTGGAGGCTCCACCTCAGGATGGGGGTACAGACACTCAGTCAATGAAATGCTGACAATGGGTTGGAAAACGGTCCACAGAGGTTTGAGGAAAATCCTTGAAAGTTGAGAGACTTTACTCTGCGAACAGCTACGGTGGCAAACAAATCACGCCACTTGATTTTGCCCTTACGTGTGAGGCTTCTTTACAGTGTTGGCTCAAAGCAACGATCACATCAGTATGGAAATTTCGGTCACGTTGCCACCCACGTCGCTTTTCAAGGATTTCCCCCCCACCACCACCCTCCCGTTTTGCCTTCAAACCTCCATGGCGTAACTTAAGGCTCACCTAGATCATCTTTAAGGTCAATGTCAGCATTGGTGGGATTGATTACGCCCTCCACGTCAAAGCCAGCCAAGTTACTGATTTCACTGTGAATGAGGTTGAGCTGGAAAGAGAACATGCGGGCGGGGGGAAGGGGGGGCAGGAAGCAGAGCGATTAGAAAAAAAAAAAAAATTCATCACACAGGAGCCAATTTGAGTTAAAAATGAGCGAGAGCACGGCTTCATGCATGAGGCCGGCGAAGCAGAGAGGCCCAGCAAGGGCACATCGAAGGGAGCCCGTGGCGTGATGTCTGACACACTTAGCGTCGAGTGCAGGATCATGGCGTCAGAGGCACCCGTTCCCATCCGCCTCTGTGGCACCCGAGGCCAAACTAACATGGGACATTAAGGCGCGGTTCGACGTCGTCCTACAGATTCCGCCCAGGTCTGACATTCGGTCCTGCAAAGCCAGACGGTGTTCCGCCTACAGGCCCTTCAACCGTGAAAATGAACCCAAGAAGCAGTGAGTAACCGTTTGCCTGATGACGTGCCATAATCAAAGAGACTGATGAAATGATGAATGATGCTCAGACTCTGGTGTGGTAAACGAGAGCCACGCCTGGTAAAACGTGAGCATTAAAGCTACTATTGACAGATCATGACACACATCACGACTCAATATCAGGAGGCGGAGCAGCGTTATTCGCCAAGTGCCGGCCTGTCTGGGGTGCACCGCCCTGCACTCTGGGTGTGTAGTCAGAGTCACGTGTCAAAGTGCTTCAGATGCGTTTGCGTTTAAGGAATCCAGTCGCTTGCTGCCAATGAAAACAGATTCAAAACAAACAAATTTGGGAAAAAAGGATGTCATGCCTTGAGAGAGAGGGAAAGAGAAAGCAAGAGAGAGACAAATAAAACAGAAGAAGCGAGAGCCCCTTAAACTTAATGCTTTGTTAAATTGGGACTGGCCCCTTTAAAATTAGATAAAGGGGCACGCCAGTTTCATTATACACTTCAGTAAGAATTTGAACCTAAAATGATGTGACAAGCGACTGTAAGACTCCTTGGCTTGGAACATACAGGGATGAATTTTCAAAGCTCACAATGAAAATCTACCATGGAAGAGCGTGAGAGTTACCGCTCTGGCAGTAGTGTGCTCGGTCTGCACACGTGCAAGACGGTGGGAAGCGGGACAAAAAACGTGGGAATTGCTTGCATTAGCACCTAAGGTTTTTGCAAGACAGAGTTACTGGATCTTTTAGGCTGTTGTATGGTGAGAAAAGCACCATTGAGCACTAATGTTACTTTCAAAGGAGAGATGAGAGGTTGTTAAAGACACTGGGAAAAACTGCAACTGCATCACTGGAGTTAAAGCACCCTTCTCTGCTGTCTCGACCCCATTCCCTTGTTTGCACACACAGTGCACCAACTTTTATTTCCCACAATGCATTACTTCCTCAGCTACCTAAACCTGAGCCCTGCTGCCATTAGGGTCGTGGGTCCTGTGTGGCCATACCCCTCCTCTTTGTGTAACACAAAATCAGATATTGAATGTCAACGAGATTCAGAGCCAATACCGGAGTGAGGTCTGGCACCTTCACGGTCTCTGTGACCACTAGCAGGGCTGAACATTCCCCTTCCAGGACTAAGCATACATACGTATATACATATGGCGGCGGGGGGCGGGTTTCTAAATGAACTCCAGTAACTAGCATTTACACAATGTTATTTGGCATCAGCTGAAGGGAAGGTGGAGCAGATCCAGAAAGTCGGATCTCCGGATCAAACCGCCCTGTCTGCCTCTCACTTTGGGAGACGCCCGGAGCGTGCAGATGGCGCTCCTCCGGCTCCTGATGGCCAGTTAAGCAGCTCACATTTCTGCACCGCCACCGTGGTCTTAAAGCCGTCCTTCACGTTACCGCTCCTAGCGTGCACACTTTAGTGCGTGCGGGGCCATAGATAAGAATATTGGGCCCCCCGGAAATATTACTCTTGGCCCCCAAATACATACAGCTGGGTGTAATATACTGTGTAGCATATATTCCAGGGGCCCCTAGAATCACCACCTTCCGTACCACTGGCTACAACCTTGGGCTCATGGATCACACATGCCACTATTTTCAGCTGTACAAAAACCACTGTCACTTGACTTTTGCAGGCAGTCTTTTGACCTGGACATACATACGCTGTGACACCATAGACAGCCTGTCACTTCTGGCAATCAAGGTCCAAAGCCACACTCAGTCTTACGAATCTGAACCGGTTCGCAGTTCCTAGTCCACCTGTCTCGCTTGGGTACTGGAGACATAGTAACGAACCGTGAAAGCTTGGCTCTACCTTCTGGCCCAGGAAGAGGCTCTTGGTGGACAGGATGGTGAAGCCATTAGCTGGAGTTCCCTCTGTGGTGCTGTCGGCACTCGCAGCTCTGCTAACCTCCCCCTGCTTCTTCTGGGAAGGAGACACAGGCAGTCAAGGAGCCGCAGAGGCACCGCGGTGGCTGAGATTCGCTAAGGAGTTACGGTGACTGGAACTGTAAAAAAAATTACTGTACGATTTCCAGATCCAGCGTCCTTCAGAACAACCCACAAGCAAACCAAACTCACATTTCACCTCTGCAGGGGTCAGCTTTGAGATTATGGAGCAAAGCTCTAATGGAAACAAAAAGGTCACATCTTCCGTCTGGGCAAATCTACGTGTCCATATTCAGCACAACGGAGGATGCTCCATTTACACAGCTGTGTAAATCCGTGCAAGGATAGTAAGGTACAAGAGCAGGCTTCCTTCCGGGATTCTCCAGCCCCCCTACCTTTGTCTTGCCGGCGCCCTTCCTGCCACCGGCTTTCTTAGCAGCTGACTTCTTAGCAGGCGACGTTTTCGATTTCTTGGCAGGTGGGGGCGTAATGATGGCCTCCAGTTTTCCTTTGGATCCCCTCTTCTTGGTGAGCAGCTCTGGGTGAATGTTGGGCAGCACGCCCCCCGCCGCGATGGTCACACCTTTCAGGAGCTGGGGGGGGGGGATTCACAAGGTCACCATCACCACTGACCTCTCATTTGGCGATGGACACACTCAGATCAGCAGCAGAGTGCTTTGCTAACAAAGCCATTTTTATCTCACTGTTTCTCTAGCCCAGTTTGCGGTGTTCAGGGTCCGAGTCCAGGAAGTGAGACAGAAGGAAACCGTACACCCTGGACAGAACTTCAGTCGCTTTGAAAGAATTTCACTTAACCCACACAATACATCAGACACTTTTATGGATAAGACAAAAGGGGACCTTATTATTTTGGGCAAGCTGAAAGACTGAGGTGGACCAGAAGATACAAACAAGACTCACAACAGCTAACCTCAGACAACGGGCTAGGCGTTAAGAACATGGCGATTACATCTGATGTTAGACTGTCAGATCTTAATCCGTAAAAAAAACTTCAAGATTTCAATTGGGCATTCAAGGAAGCCAGCTAAAGCCGCAGTTTGGACCTGAACGTGCACCTAGAGCTAGAGGATTGAGCCCGGACGACGGACCTCCGCTAGGGTAGGCAGACACATACCTGATTGAGCTCCTCGTCATTGGCGATGGCCAATAGGATGTGTCTGGGGGTGACACGCCCCTTCTTGTTGTCCCGGGCTGCATTACCCGCCAACTCTAGGATTTCAGCTGACAAGACAGGAGTGGTAGGATTGAAACCATTTAATTTTTATTAAATGAAGTCACTTAACTCTGGAGAAGCAGCAAATGATACCAATACTGCTGGCAATTTGTACCATAACATTTATTTTTTTTAACGCATAGGAAAAAAATAAGTGGCTGTATTTGGCGCGAAACAAACATTAAAAACTTCAAGGAGAGCAAAACAAACATTGCGTTTTGCTTCATGGCCCTCCAGGGCTTACGATTTAAAAAAAAAAAAAAGCCTGTTTTGAACAACAAAGCTTTCCAAGCGCCGTCCTTGAGAAGACTTCATAGAATCGTCTTTACAAGGCGACCCGCAGGCTGTTCTGTGGAATTCCCGAATTCACGGATTTCAGCACAACGCACTGATGTGATATCATCTGTTTACAAGTTCAGGTGCGTGTGAGGGTAATTTGATCGGATAAACACATTCACGACGACTCAAGCTACCCATGAAAAGGAAACATCCCCTCCCATGGATGTTGTTTGGAGCCAGTGACGAGTCCCTGAAGGTCACCTGTGAGGTACTCCAGCACGGCGGCCATGTAGACGGGGGCTCCCACGCCGATACGGTACTTGGGAAGGCCCTTCCGGATGTAGCGCAGCATCCGGCCTACGGGGAAGATGACGCCCGCCTTGGTGGAGCGTGATGTCTTGGTGGTCTTTTTCTTGCCCCCTCTGCTGGACATGGTGACGCTGCCAGGCGGGAATCGTCTGCTTCACGAGACACCGTGGCCACTTTGGGCGTCACGGCAACAGGGAACGACAGAGTGAAAGTACAGGTTAGCGGACACCACAGGACAGTGAGTCACGGCACTTAGGTAACACGTTTACCCAAGGAGACCTACAAAAAGGTAGCCATTAATACTGGGTGTTTATTCTTAAACTACAGCAGTTTAGGTTAAGCACCTAATGCAGTGTCCTAGCTGTCAGTAAAGCCACTCTTCCCATGGTGCTCTGTGAAGTGACGGTGGAAGAGGGTCACTTTAGGGTGCAGTCTTCTGGTTCATGTGAGAGAGGCCAGAGCTATCCTTCATAAAGAAACGCCATCATTCCTCGTTTACGAGGAATAGATAGCCGGGACCCTGACGTTACAGGCAGAATTACAAAGGGCATTAATCGTGACTCATTTTCAAATATGAAAAAATATACCCTCAAGCATATCACACTGCTTTTCACACATTACAGTCCATAGTGTACAATGATGATAAGTACCGTCTTTAAAAAGTGAAACATTTTGCTTTAATTGACTGCCCATTTAAAGGGTAATTTACACAGCCTTAATGACTCAGGAATACACGAGCCAATCTACACGCAATAAAAAAATAGGTGGAATCCCATCATTAACGTTTGTGGCAACAATGTATTCTTATTAATGAATTATCAAATCATTGTTCAACAACAAACAACAGCAACAACTTAAGGTCGAGCTAGATAACATGTTTCATCTCATCATAATTTCCACCCCTAAATACCGTATATTCTATGCCCTCCTGCTGCTGTTGGGCTTTTGGGACGGGGGCTCCGGCACAGCCGCTGTTTCGTTTCTGTTCAGCGTATTTATTTGGAGTTAAAGCCCCCGCTGCTGTTCTCCGAAAGTCACCGTGCTGTGTAGCACTGTCACGGTGTCACCGCCGCCTCCAAGCTGCTCGTCTTATTCTTTATTTTATTTATTTTTAATCGCCTCTAATAAATCTCAGAGGCGCAGTCCGATCACCCGGCTTAAATTTGGTCACACGGACCCTCTGTGCGTCAAAATTATTAATTTTATCGTTAAACATTAAACGGGGGGTAGGGGGAAAACTCAGACGGCTGCAAAAAAACAAAACAAAAAAAACAACAACAGCAGCAGCGCGCGGTGTTTCCCGGCAGCGGATACAATATATCACGTCAAATCAAAAAATTACCATGTAAGTTACTCTGGTGCCGTGGATACTTATTTGGTTGTGTTAAAAACACCACGTAAAAAGGTTCCCCATGTAAAAGTGAAGGGGGAAAAACGACACAGGCGTTTTTTGTTTTTTAAATGAAATTTAAACGCCTGCCGCTCGTGCCGACGGCGGCGCGTGCCTGTCTGCTCCCTATACGCTTTCCTTTTTTTGTTTAAGACCATCATAACGTCACGAAGCTAGCTAGCCTAGCCGGCTGTACACGCTGCCACTTCCAGCAGAAAACGGGCATGGGGTCGCTACCCACGAAAGCCGCCGGCGCGACAGGAGGAGCCGCCGGCGCCGAGCCGCTCGCCTCCGCCGCCACAGGCGTGGAAACGAGCGTCAAACGCCGTGAATTACTTACAGGAGAGAGCACGGCAATATGTCTACTGTCCTCTGTCAGCTCCGATATAAGCAGCCTGGGCAGCGTCTCCGACTCCCACAATCCACAGCGAAGCCAGTCACCGAGCCGTGCGGGGGCGTGCTGCTCCGGGAATGCCTGCCCAACAGTCCGTGTGTGGCTTTAGGAGCCCGGGCGAGGAGACCCCCGATCGGGAACGCAGCATGGCCCTTGCTGATAAATTACTGCATGACTCGCCTTTGTGTTCCCGTACGTTTCAATGTCTACCGTGAAAGTGTCAAACCCGCAGAGCTCCCTAGATACACCCGGAAATTACTTGGGAAACAGTACAGACTTCAAACACGGCTTCTTATAGTGCGTAGGTTTTATCTCCGACGGGAATGGAAACGTTCATGCATGCAGGGCCACCTGTTCGGTCAGCTTTTATAAAGCCCGTCTTCGTACCCACCTTCCCCCGTCTCACACCAGCAACACTCCGCTTCATTAGCTCTCCAGCCAATAAGTCGGAATTCAGATGCCACTAATTTGCGCATTTTCCCACGCCTAATGCAGATAAATTACATCAAACCAGTCGACATGTTAACATCAGTTTAGGTCATTAGCAGAGAAATGGATCATTCTGAGCTGATCATGTGAAATTTTAAGCATAAACCTCAATCTGGAAATTCATTATCTTCTGTATTGAAGAGCGGTCGCCAGGGTTATCCCTAATGGATAAGCGGCTGTAGAGGATGACATACCTACTGAATTAATAGACAGATGAGGACCATGACGATTGATGGGCTGTAGATGACTGGGAAACGTACTGCTTCAATTTCCTTTCGCCTTCATATCCTGGCAGGTAATCTACTATTACACCGCTCATCGGGGCTTCCCCCAACTTCACTACACATATTTACCTTTACACCGCAGGATATTTAGAGTTCTGGATTCATTTAAATACGCCCCGTACAAAAGCAAATGTAACAATTTAACTATAGCCTTACACGTTAAGGTGCCTTATATTAATTATGAGTACTCCAGAACCGCCGAAAGGCCAATAATAAAAAGAGGAAATCACTATTTACATATGAAACTCGGCTTTTGCTAAAGTATGATGCATCTGTTTCCCTCTAGTTACCTTGCTTATTTTAGTTATCATTCATCAGTAAGAATACCATACAGCTATCCCCATTTAGCAGGCCTACTATTCAGCAGATATCCCCATTTGCTCAAACATAGTGATTATACACATTTAAATACACGCTTCAAGTGTGGATCGAGCCTCTTCATCGCCCTGGCTGATAAGGCTCGGCTTCCCTTTCCCTCCGCTCTATAACTGCGTACTCACTCTTTTGTTAGGGAAACATTTAACGCATACAGGTGAAGCCATGCCATGTGTTTTTATCAGATGAGCAATTTTAGGTCCTTCGCGGGGGAAACTAGTCAAAGTTGGTGTTTTTCCTCAGCTGACTGTTGTACTTTCAGCGGAAAACGAAAGGTGGCGCACTCTACGTCCGTCTATTCGGCATTCATAATTTCATATCACAGGAAAAACAACAACAACAACCGGGACCAGCTCCGTTAGAGGGTGAGGACGGTAAGGACCGGTATCGATCCGCACATACACCTGGGCCCTAATAATAACCGGAGTTGCGTGTCAGTGAGAAGGGCGACGTTTTTACCTGGGATGTTTTGCAGAAATGAGCACGGAATCAAACAAACACCGGAGAGGCGGACAAGCAGGAGCGAAAAATCTAGAAATACGCCACCAGGACCGCGGGTATCGTCATGCGACCACGCATGGTTGGAAGAAAAGAGTTAACAAGTCGACATGCATGCGGGCAAATAAGCGTAATGCTCGCCCGAGTATTAATTACCACGGAACATCATCTCTGATGTCTACGCAGCTGCCGCAGCATTAATCTTTAACCCAAATAGCATCTGTTATTAAATGCGCAGTTTGCATTTCTTGAAGTTTGCTTAAAAAGCTCGTCTGTCAATTTAAATAGTACCTGCTCAGTAAGCGGCGATCGCTGAGAAACACTAACGCTTTTAATTAGCAGTAGACGCGTCAGCGCTCCGACAATGAATAGGCAATACAATTAAGCTGACATGCTGAGTAACGTGACTGATCATGCTGCCGTTTGGCATCGTTTCACTGTTTACATGGGCAAAAGTCGTTCTTGTAATTACTGACACGACACGCATTTAAAAACCTCAAGAATGTCGTCGTTTCCTAGACACGGTGCTCAGAATTCAGAGGACATACTTAATTCATTACATGTGCATCAAATTACAGATGACCCTGAAAACCTTGACCAGCGAGCCCCCTGCTGGGAAGCGGCGACTAAAAAAAAAAAAAAAAAATCTAACAGTCCAAGCTGAACGTGGGCCTGCTGTTGAACCCTTGTGCGACATAGGGTGAACGCAGGTAATCCGGGACATTAAATCGCCTAAGTAAACACTGCAAAAATTATGCCAGATTACCTGACTTGATCCTACATTACCTGCCCCGCTTTAGTAGGTATTCAGCCGTATAAAACCATACAATGCAGTTGTGAAATACGAGAGTCGCGCTGGATAAAATGTACACTAAGCAATGCCAGCAACGAAATATTGTCATTCGACCTGAACACTACAGGTCTCGGTGCTCGCGAGACATCAGAGATGTTTGCACATTCTTACTGGATGGTTCCCAACCAACCCAAAGGTCGCCATTTGGTCGAATTCCAGAGAACAGACGACGTTTCAGAGACAAAAAAAAAGGAAACAAGACGACATGGATTTTTAAAAACGTTACATGCCATTTGTAACAGGCGACACAGCTGCCAGGTTCCTTCTCTACTGAGCCAAGACAGCGTCGTAGCGCCCCTTCAATTTTTGAACCCGATGCATGGTAGCTCAGCGGGTGGCGCTGTTGCCTCACACCTCCGGGGTTCTGGGTCTGAATTCTGGCTTTGCTCTGTGTGTAACAATTAGAGACCTAGGCATCTCTAGAATGATAAGTGTGCCGTGAGCATGTATGTGCACTAGGGGTGTAACGGCACAGTATTTCCACGGTAAGGGTACGGTATGTGTATAATTAAGAAAAAAACATCACCCTATAATTATACAATTAACTTTTTAGTATTTTACACTTTATTTAAATAAACTTTAACGTCAAGTGAACTACCTGTCTAAGCATTAACAACCTGGACGTAGCCTAATTTGCCTTCTCTATTATTTAAACAGACTAAATACTTGTATAGGCAATATTAAATGTAAAAATAAAGTGCAAAATTAGGTTGGTAGCATAAGGATTTTGTTTACCGTCTTTTTTCCCCCCTCATCATCATATCGCACGCTGAATCCAAAATGTTTCCACACCACGGCTTTGAAAGACGGCGGGACCTCTTCAGATTAGCATCCCTCTGTCTCCCTACTAGGACTCACCATTGTCACGTTGGAGGGAAGAGAATATTTGTCGCAGTTTAGCCACTCTTCTCTAGCTCCTTTTTCCATACGAAGCACTGATAGCCAGGAGGCGGATAATTTACGCCAGCTGCTCTTGTATAATGACATTTAAATTCTATCCCTCAAAAATAAGACAACCCCAGTTTTTTCTATGTATTTTTTGGGGATAAAACACCATCTTATATTTGCACCAATACATATAGGAAAATGACTAAATGATATTGTAATAGTGCCGTTCATGTGTGCGTATTGAACCGGTGGGAGCATAGGGAACGGTACAATAAAATACCAAATACTGTTACACCCCTAATGTGCACCATGATGGACTGGCATCCCATCCAGGGTGTACCCCAGCCCGGGGCCCTGTGATGGACTGGCATCCCATCCAGGGTGTACCCTAGCCCGGCGCCCTGTGATGCACTGGCATCCCATCCAGGGTGTACCCCAGCCCGGCGCCCTGTGATGGACTGGCATCCCATCCTGGGTGTACCCCAGCCTGGCACCCTGTGATGGACTGGCATCCCATGCAGCGTGTACCCCAGCCTGGCATTTGTGCTGCTTGGGTTAGACTCCAGATGTCCTAGCAGACAGGGCAAGAGGTTTGAGGATGTATGGATATTTTTAATAACGTTTTCATTATTATTAATCACATATTTTAAGTTGAATACTGGTTTCTTTTATTGAATTCAACGAAGGAACCAACACAACAACACATTTTAGTTTGTATTTTCACAAACTGAACCTAGTTAAAGGATCTTTGGGTTGAGGTGGCCAAACTCTGATGGGGCACAAAAGGTAGATGATGAGAGTTTTGTCTCAGCATGAACTAAGCGGGCCCACACGAGTCCTCCCAGGTCCAGAGTCCAAACTCGGGCTCTGTTGGCATGCTCTGCTATGTAAATTACTTCCTGCTCAACCTTTACATTTAATAGCCTGTCTGATGTGATGTTGTTTAGATAGCGAGATGGCTCGCCTCTCTGGAGTAGATCAGGCACACACTGAAGTACCTTCGAACACCTGCGGGACTTTGAGCCATGACATGGACTTCGGGTTGTTAAGGACTGCAGTGTGTACTGACGTTCTTTGTTTGCATTGCTGACACCCTCAGCAGTGATAGAGAACTCTAGGCTGGTTTTGTTGGAGTAATAATTAGTAAAGTCGAGTTCTTACAATCTTCCAGGGTCTAGGATCCCTGGTTTAAGAAGTTGGTTTCATTCTTAAGGATATGACCACACAAGACATGGCTGGTTCCACTGATGACCAGAGGGCTCGCAGACTGGTAAGGCTGCTTAACGTACACCAATTCCGCACGACAGCTCACATATCTGAAAATCACACCTTTCTTAGTGGAGTGCCAGACAGTGGTGCCAGGTATCGGGTGTCACCTTCCACAGTACGGGGCTTTAGCCTCAACGGGCAGGTTCCGATGTATCGGAGCGTTCGCTGTGTACGCTGGCTAGCGGCGGTGCTAGTTACTGGTCAGACTTGCGAGGGTACACTTTTTTCTATAACCTGACAGATAAAACGCTAAAAGCTGGTGCTTCTTATGTGCTGCGTCAGTCACCTGACAGCAGGCTGCTCCAGCCAGTGAAAATGAGAAGGAAGCCAGGATGGACAAGGACCAGCCAGCAGAAACAATGCTGTGTGTATTTTTTAGTACATCACACTCAAGGCTGTGCTGCTCAGAATTTACTGCAGTTACAGCATGTTTGCTGACCGCCTTAGGTATTGCACCTGTTTGTGTTACCAGCTGGATTTTTGGGTCCCTTCAGACAGAGGTGTTATACAGCTATGCAACTGCAGCGGTAAATGTTGGTCACACTCCGGCAAGGCCGTACACCGACCTGACGGGAACGCGGGTCCTAGCTGTCAGAACCAGGATGTCGGTTCAGTAGCAGACGGAACAGAGCCACTAACTTGGGCGTGCTCACCTTCAGGAGCATTCCGCGGGGTTCTTGGACTCGTTGAGGAAGGCTGCCTTCGTCATCGGATCCGGGCTCTTCTTTCTGGCTGCGTTTCGGAATTCCATCACATGGTAAGGAGGGAACCAGCTAAGGGGAAAGGGATTTTGATTAGATGTGTGCATTTCCTTGTTGTTTGCAATCTACGGTCCTACTCTTCCTAAGAATTTGCCCGCCAAAGGCCACAGGAGTTACCAACAGTAAATGTGAAAATGGTTAACTTGGGTCTTACTGCCACGCTCAAGGCATCTGCAGAGGTTCTGGGGAGCATCTGGAGACTTCTGGCAGATGCAGTGGACCAAGGTGCACGCGCTGTTTGGTGGAAATGAATGGGCCCTGTTCTTCATGGGTGAGTGGCATTAGGTTGGTGGGATGGACGATTCACTCTACTGACCCAGGAAACAACGCCGAGCGACGTTATGTGGTTGAGAGTGAGGGAACAGCTAGCAGCATCATTGAAAGACTTGCACTTTATCAAAGTTGCTTCGATAATATATCTATATTTCAATATATACACAGCCCTGTGATGGGCTGGCACCCCATCTGGGGTGTAACTCAGCCTTGTGCCCTAAGGCTACCTGGGATGGGCTCCGGGCCCCTCCCTGACCCTGAATAGGATTAAGTGGTGTGGAAAATGGCGCGCACACACACACACACACACACACACACACACACACACACAGGGCAGTAATTACTGAATCACATTAAGGTTTTTAACCCCTGTATGATTTGCAGTGGTGCTTCCTTCCTCAGCAAATTGTACGAGTTATATTTATCAAAACCCCACTTAATGCATGAAAAATCTCAGGTGTGGATACCTGAGATTTTCTCCCAAAGATGACTGTAGCTTTCATAAACCTCTAAGAATTAGTTCAGTTGTTCGTTCTTTCCTTCTAACGAGAATAAACTGAACATCTTCTGCAGTCGGAAACGGTCCTGGCCTCGTGTGTCATGTGTAGGAGGAAGTGCCTGATGTAGTAATTAGAAAACCAGACTCGTTACTGAAATCCTGTAACTCAAGCACCCTGGGAGGTTGTGACTGTTGTACCTGAAAGCAAGGAAATGAACAGCTGGGATTAAATAAACATCTGTACAAGCTGGCAAAATTCAGAGCATTGAAACTACTTCAGGGTGTAAGTCTCTGCAGAAAGTAGGGTACCAAAAACCGTCTGGCAGATCCCGGATTGGTTACGACAGCTGTGGTGGAAGAGATGTAGCTGCATGCCTGACATAGCCATGTGCTCATGTTTCTCAGGGACCATGGTGGTGCCCACTGTCTCCTTCTGGCTTGTCAATGCCCTGTTCATCCTGGCCGACGTCACAGGAAAGCCCACTTTCATCACCCGATACAGGATTCAGCTGGACAAGAACAATCCAGTAGGGTCAGGTCAAGCAGGGTCCCAAACGTATTGTGACTTACCTGTCGGTTAATAGTCAGTGGAATAGTTTGTAGATCACCACAAAGTGTACTAGAGGACACTTCATAAAGGGCACTTCAGTTCAAACTGTTCATTTACAGCACTGATTAGATAGCAGCTGATATTAAGTCAATAATCTCAACGTTTTAGACTGAAGCCAAAACGTCTCGAGATAATGCAGATCTGTTCATACAGATGACAGACTGGCACAAATGGATAAGCAGTTTAGAAGCATACAGTTACATAAGCAGACTTGCACTGTTACCAACATATTCATGCTTAGACAAAGAATAAAAGGAAAATGGGCTACAGCCTAAATTACATACAGGAAACCAGCTAAAGTTTAGTGAAACCTTGTTTTTCCATGGGAAAGTTTACCGTTTTTGATTTTCTTGGCAAAGTCTCATCTGAGCCCTGGCGTGAAGTCCTGCTGTGGCTAAATCACCTGCTGGGACCAAAGGTCACATGACTGCAGGGCACAGCAGCCCTTCTGGTTAAGGACCCTTAAGAAACGAATCTGTGTATGAATTATATTGGCCAAGGAGTAGGCCTATATTAAATATCCGCTTAATATAGATTTGAGTGTAATTCTTTGTAAACACGGTGGTACAGTGACACTATGAAAATCACACAACACTATAATGCCGATTAAGGAGCTTCACCCTTTGGCACAATCCTGCAAGACAACAACGACCGACCTGTCTACTCGTGTACAGGTGGATCCCGTGAAGCTGCGGCAGGCAGTGAAGAAGGTCCTGGGAAACCAGGTGTTCTTGTCTATACCGATGGTGCTGGTGACCTCGGCACTCATGCAGTGGCGGGGGACCCCCTGCAGCCCTGAACTGCCCACCTTCCACTGGGTGCTGCTGGAGCTGGGCATCTGTGGCATTCTGGAGGAGATCCTCTTCTACTACTCCCACAGGCAAGGGCCGTTCTCACAAATCAGCCCAACCCGGCCAGGCCAGCTCCAGAACTGACGGTCGACCCGACAGAAAATTCGGTTCATCAGTTCAACTCGCTTCTCTCCCGTCACGGTCAACCTCGATACCACGCTCTCTCTTTCAGGCTCTTCCACCACCCGGCCATCTACAAGCACATCCACAAGATCCACCACGAGTGGACCGCACCCATTGGGGTGGTGTCCCTGTATGCCCATCCGGTTGAACACGTGGTGAGCTTTCAAACTCCCGCATGTGCAGCTGAGATAATGTACTGTTCTCTCAAGTAACATTCAGCAGGCAGGATGTTCAACTGCTCAACAAACTCCCCACTCTGATTGGTCCCCAGCTGTCCAACATGCTGCCTGCCCTGATTGGTCCAATTCTCCTTGGCTGTCATGTGACCACCACGTCCTTATGGTTCACCATCGCATTGCTCGTGACCACCGTCTCTCATTGTGGCTACCACCTTCCTTTCTTACCGTCACCCGAGTTTCACGACTTCCATCACCTCAAGTAAGTCCCACTCCCAGGCAACATAGACGGCCTTTTCACATCTAGCTGGCTATTGGAAGTAAAAATTGACAATTTAGGGAATTCCATACAAAAACAAGCACTACTTCAATTTTAACTCCACATTCGACAATAGAAATTGAGTCATTTTTGATACAGCAACAGCCTAAGTTAACATAGCATGAAGATGAAAGTTCAGCAGTTTAAGTGTAAACTTATTTAAATGAGCTCCACCCAGATGTACGTTCCCGAGCTGTGCTGCCCCATGTTCAGAGACACCGAGGCTTGCCAGGGGTGGCATAGAGAATCCGTGCTAAGCAGGGCACTAAGTGGAGGTCCTCTGCTGAACCTGCGCAGTCAAACTACACACCGATACATGGTTAGGAATACGAAAGGGGCAGCATGCACAGAATGGGCGCGTTCGTGGAAATCAGCTTCCACGTCCGCGACATCGCGACCGTTCTAAACTACTTACGGACGGGCTGTCAGTCATACGCGAGCCCCGGTGTCGACGATCAGACTGGCCAATGGCAGTCTCTCAACACGGCTCCTCTTTCTCTTTCCTGAAGGTTCAACCAGTGCTACGGGGTCCTGGGGGTACTGGACCGGCTGCACGGCACTGACTCGGTCTTCAGGCAGACGAAGGCTTACGACAGGCACGTGCTGCTCCTCAGTCTCACCCCACTGAGCGAGAGTATTCCTGACCAGCCCAAGAAAAAGGAGTGACCTTTGCCCAAAACCAGACCCACCGGTGGACTCGAACCGGGAGGAGCAGCAGCAGGACGACTGTTGGGGAGAGCCAACGGCACTTCCTTTCACCGTAGAGCTTTTAAAAAAAAAAAAAAAAAAAAATGGCTCTGGCAAACCAGCCTTAATCATACTGTTCTTTAAATAGCACTTTTGGTAAACCCTACAGCCTTCGCTAAGAAAATAGCCACCCAGGATGGGGACACGGAATACGCTACAAATAGATACAGTATATAGTATCAATACACTAGTGTAATTTTTTAAAATCCATTGTGATAATTATGCACTTAGACAATTTTACATTTCCTTTTACTTGACTACATTGTATTTTCTTATAAGAGGTGATGTGATCAATTGCAAATTACCTACAAACTAATTGCTAAACATCTTTGTATACGAGAGAGGTATTTATGATGGATATTAGAGGGGATGCTATTAACGTACCTGCATTCAAGTGTCATAGAGACATTTCAGTGTGGCCTCGCTGGGGGAGTCACCTTTGCTGGTGCACGCTTTTCTCCAGCGGAAACTCTTTTACATCCGTGTACCTAATAAACATTTCAAGTACCTCCAGACGACGCACAGTCGATACGATTAAAGGAAACGCGACAGGCAAGTCACCACGATCCCACAACAACACAAGACAACCGGGAACATATTTACAGTCAAGCATAAATATTCATAGTTAACCGTTAACCGTATTTACAGTTCTCAACATCCCAGAGGAACAAAGACACGGCAACCTCATGTTTGGTGTTTAAGGTTTTTTTTGTCCGTTTTGTTGTTTTTTTTTTTTTATTTATTAAGGAAAAGCATAATTACTACAAATTACAAACAACACTAATAGCAAATCACATCAGCCTACAAAGCAGATATTATGAATATTCAATGATATAATACAAGACCTCATTCAAGTATTTTACATTTTTCCATTTTATATATTTTTTTTGTCTCTTTTTAATTATCTTTTTATCTGTGATAAGTTGAGGATTTTGTAACCTTATGAACTATTAACATGACGGATCATATACAGCTATTTTATTTATATGGCTTAATGGAATTTTTTTTTTTTTTGTCCTTGTCTGTCCGTCCGTCCGTCCATAGCCATGTACCTCCAAACCCTGGCTTAAATCTGAGCCGCAGTGCCTCCACTGCAGGGGAGAACAACCACAAACAGTAAAAACCGAGTGTGGCACACCTCTTATACCGAAATGTCAGCTGCCCTTGATAGGGATTCTACCACGATGCAACAAGGCAGACCTAGAAAACTTAGGGCACTTACTTCCAGAAAAATAGGTCAGTGTGAGAGACGGGGACTCACTGGGCAGCATGCAACCATCCACATGGAAGGATGCCCCCTGCTGGCCATGGAGTTCACAGGCTTTCCCCCCCACCTTGTCCTCTTAGGATTTTGGGCTTAAAGTATAGTTTGGGGTTATGTGTTCTTAAGTGATTTATCAATTACGAGTACTACAGCAACCTTTATCCTTTAAGGGTGGGTCAAGGGGAAAAAACCAACCAGAAATTGCCTCAATAAATTCGTTAACACGTCACCAGCAGAGGGAGGCAATGAGCACCCGGACTCTGAAAAAGTCCGGCATGTGTTTTACGGAATCCAAAAGAACAAAAGCTCGATTGAATTGAGGTTGGAATACTGCGAACACCTGCCACCAAAGGTCTTCACTTAATTCCACTGTTGTTTCATTGTGGTATACAGCTTGTAAACAGAAAGGACTTTTAAGAGGGAAAAAAAATAATAATAGCTTTTTAGATTCTCATTTCTAACACCAGTTACATGAATTTGTCCCTAAAAGCTGAGCTCTTCATGTGCACTGCATTCCCACGTCCAGAAGTTCAGAGGTAAGATAGCTAACGCAAGCTCAGTACTGACATACCCATCTCCCTAGAACACAGCAAATTAAACTAAATCATTAAAAGATTATGAGGAAAAGCAGGTACGAGTAAGGCAAAGGCATAACGATTAAAATGCGCCGGGGAGCCGACTCATTTCAGTGCTGTAAATTGACATTTAGAGTAATTAACCCAGACTTTAGCATTCCGGCCAGGAGTCATCATGTCAGATGAGTGCGGTGTAGTGCGTCCATGTAGATTGAAGACCAGGGTCAGTCTCTCAAACTCAGCAACTAAAATACATTAGGGGAGGGCCCAAAATAGGCCCCTGGGGGTGCAGTTTCTGTCCTTTGGCTGTATGTGGATGTGATTTTGAACTAGGGAAAGCAGGCAGTTCTTCCAAAAGGCCATATCCTAGAATTGAGTTTTTTTTTTTTTCCTCCTCTTCATGCACTTTGCAGTGTGTGCGGTGGGACGTAGCAGACCAGGGTGGGCAATAGAATGACGCCTGCTCCTCTCAAAACACCCGTGGCATTAAGGTACGCTGTGAGAGCCTTTAATAGTCTTTATAACTCCTTTCAAGTATTCGGAGTTGGTGGTTCAAGTCTGACTGGGACTCCGATGATGATGGGTGAACGCGCACATATTCCTCTGGAAATGGAGAGGGGGGGCGTACTTAGAGGTGAGGTGCTGAAAAAAAAAAGCAGATTAGCCTTCCCCAGTGAAGCTTCAGCACAAAATAAGCCACAAACCGCAAACACGACACGGGGCCGGGGTGGAAGTTGTGTAACAGACCGAAAGACAGGTGGAAGACCAAAAACACGTAGCTTAGCAAGTACAGACGAGCCAGGCGAGGAGCGCTCGTCACGGGATTGTGACGGATGCTGCGCGTCGCAGTGTGAACTGCGTACGATCGACTACCACAGGGCGGCGGGCACAAGCTAAGTGAAAGAAACCCCGTTAAAATAAGGCATCTGTTAGGTCCTGCGCATCACAAGGGATCCTTGGCAGTCAGGTCTCTGTCTCCTCACTTTTGGTTTTGAATTTATTATTTCTTTAAGTTTCATCTCCTCTTCTTCATCCAGCCCTCAAACCAGTCAAGTAATTAACGCTCAAAGCACGAATTCTCAGAAAAACCGCTTCACAAAAAAAAAAAAAAAAAAAGAAGAATTCCAAATGCAGAATCAGGAATTACACGTCCTTGAGCCAGAGTTACGGTGTCAGTTGGAGAGAAGTGGAAGGTAAAATTAAATAGAAATAAAAAAAAGCCCACAAGATGTATGGCGTTTAAATCACCTCCATCAGAACGTGGGAGGATAAAATGTTCTCTTTTAATCTGAAACCAGGTAAAATCTCTTTTAGTCTCTTAAATCTAATCTGGGTTAAAATGAAGGGAAACGGGGGAGAGAAAAAAAAAAAAAAAGCCTGGATTGCAAAGTCACAGGCCACTCATTAAAATGTCTCCTCAATCGTGCCTATGTCATTTTCCAGACGACCTTGTGGAGAGAATAAGTGGTGGGGTAAGAGGTGAAGTTAGCAAGCGGTCCTGCCGAGGCTACTGGGGTGACTTGGTGTCTGATGACGAGGCTCGCGGGCTTGGCTTTTTGACATCGTCACTCGACGTCCCCTGGTGGGGCTGGCTCGGGCCGGAAAGGCCCGTGGGCTGCGAGGTGTGCCGGTGTCGAATTTGCCCGTCTCTGTTCGACGGATGCCTCTTCCGTCCTCCTTCCTCCATGGGGGGCTGAAACCAACACACACCAGTAAGTTAGAACCAAAAGCGAAAACACAGTTGTGTGCGTTTTTGGCACTAAGCCCCGAGGCCCCTGGAGGATCACAGCAGACATGTACCAGCCCTCAAACCACGTGATGTGCTCCTGGAAGCTTAGGCAGAACCACTAAATTGAGAAAACCAATGGGAAAAACCCCACGAGCTGCCAGATCGAGGGCAACGGCTCTGCTGTCGTACCCTCAATGCTCAATCTGATTGTAGGGTTTGAAGAGGTGTCCGTCATACTCACATCAACTCTGAAGTCCTCGAGACGTTTAAATTTGCTCAGGTACTCCTGCAGCTTGGGGTCGATTTCCAGGTTTTTCGCTTTGGAATATTTCAGAAAAGCCCAGAACTTCTCAAGCCCGTACAGTTGGCCTGAAGATGTGGCGAGAAAATGAATCAGAAACTCAGTGGGACATCTAGGAGGATACAGCGGCCGTCTGTCAGAAATGCACAGCACATCTCACCAGCATCATAGTCTTTGATGGTCTCCTCCTGGAAGTCTTTGAATATGTCTGGTCTGAACTTCCTCTCAAGGCCGTAGCTGTAATATCTAAAGAGACACTCCAGACCATACCTAGAAGACATGGTGGACAAGGATCTGTGCCACACTGTTTGTGTACTGAGCAGTGCTCACACTACAGAGGGACATGTCAAGACTGCAGCATGACATTATTCCCAGGGAGACCACTGAGGGGCAGTAACAAAGCGTTAGCCTAATAAATAGTTACCAGTAACACATAACCAGCTCAGTTACTATTCTAGATAAGGACTGATGTACCGTATGCTGGGCCAAACAGAACGTCATTTTATTAAGGGCATGTGACTGGTTACAAACATGTTTCACGTTTCCAAATTAACCAATGAAGAATGCTTCTTGAATGTGGGGACGGGGCTATCGCACCTGTAGCCCTCCTTCCCGTCCTCCACAGCCAGTTGCCTGAACTCCTCATACATCTTCCTGTTGAAGTGGTCCCGCAGGAAGAAGGACCAGAACCGGAAAAGCGTATTCATCTCCTGCGACTGACCGATGCCCAGCCGCTTGCGCTCTGTGACGGAATATTACAGACAAAGAAGGTTCTCAATGCCATCGCACATAGCTTTAGTTTTATTTAGGAGCCACTTTTCATTCATACGGAGAGCTTAAAGATCAGGGTGAACCACCTTCCATGGAGTTATTGTTGTTAAGGGCCACAGCTCAAGGGATTCAAACCCACGACCTTCCAGACACGGGCACAGACCCCTTATCTGCACGCTGCAGTTTGCCTGCGCCCGGCTCACGTACCGTTTAAGCAGCGCCGGCGGTACTTGTGGTAGACGTGCTGCGTGAAGCCGTTCTCCTTCAGCAGCTCGTGTGACGGGTGCTGGAACTTAGGCAGTGACTGCGGCGTGCAGCCGAAGTTCCCCAGTGCTGGGGTGCCCTCCGAGGGACTGGCGTTGGAGCTGGGGGGGTTTACATTAAGGTAAATGGGGGGATAAAGGTCTACTCCAGGTTTTTGAAGCTGCGTTAAAAAGTGTCATTTACCACAAAAACAAAAATCATTACATAGTCAAGATCCTAAACAAAAGTACAGGAAAATAGATCTGTGCCGTTTGTAAGAAGCTATTTTGAGATATTTAACTTGTCGAAGGATGGAGCCTCACCTGACGGAGGCGGCCCGTGACCGATGCTCCCGTGAGTCCATCACCCAGCCGACGTGGCACTCCATGGGGGGGTTGGAGCTGTGCCGGGTCTTCCGCTTGCGGGGGGTCTGAAGGAAGCAGTTGCAACATCACACACTCTGCGACAGCCATTCATCTCCGGGGTAACACCACACACGCCCGGGCTCGCCGGCCCCCACCCCGGTAACCGTACCTTGGCGTCCACGGGCCGGCCCTCCTTCACCACCGGGTAGAAGCGGGGTGTCTGCATGGGGTCCTTGAGCCGTGGTGTGCGAGGTGTGCGGGGGGTTCGAGCGTTGCGGTAGTTGGGCGAGTCGGGCACAGTGGTGGGCAGCGAGCGGGCGACCGCTGACGGCTCAGGGGTGCCAAACAGCTTGTTAGCCAACGCATCTGTAGGGACTGGAGGATTGGGGGGGGGTTACACTCCAGCAGGCAACCTGCACGTTTGAGAACCCGCGGGTCATTCGAAATTTTGCGAGTTTCGACAATTTTCAGTTGGCAGCGGAAACATAAAGCAAGGGACAGGCCTGAAGACAAAGGCAGAGCTTGAGAAAGCTGACTGAAAACATTCCCCGGCAAGAGGACCGCCTACTAGCAAAGATGAGGGGGGGGGGAAAAAAAAAAAAAAAAAACCAGGCAAAGCAGCAGAGAATCTCTGAGGGGCTTAAAGCCAAAAAGCTACACTGGAAAAGCTAGGAACAAACACAATAACGGCTTAAGTCAGTTTGAAATCCGAACTGGGTGGCTGTTGCTCACTTTGCTGGGGCCTTGGGGGTCCAGGAGGGACTTCCTGGTTGGGGTCTACCGGCGGCTCCGGGGTCAAGCAGTCAAACTGCTCTCGGCTGATCAGATGAACCTTCTTGAAGTTCTCCACCTCTTGCTGTAAAGGAACAGGAGGGCAGGACATTTAAAAACCTTAAAAAAGCACAAAGCGACAAACGGGATTAGAACTTCTGTGAAGTCGCATTCAAAAATACACATCTCAACACTCAGATCGGAATATCAGTAAAATGTCCTGGAAAGCAGCAGAGGTCAGGAGGAGCACCTGAACCACAGAAGATACCAGACTCAAGCCAGACCAGAATCCAGGATGCAGACAAAAAAGAAATCATTGGGGGATTAGGGGGGGTGGACCACAAACCACCAACATCTAATCGTCACACTGCTAGGGCCATTACAATGACCAGAACGAAGATTTTAATTTTATTCCCCCCCCACCCACAAGGGGGAAATTCAGCCCTCACAAACAGGATTACCCGTGATCCTCGGAAAGCCATTTCCATCCCAGCACCTGCCCGCAATGCCTTGGGCCCCAAACTCTCCCAAAGACAGATTTATAAGCGACAGGCCAGCCAGCATTCATACAGCACTGGTCCTCACGCTGGACACAAAAGGAGCAGCCAACAACGGCAGCGTGAACAACGCGAGCAGCTCTGCATCCCGATACATCCAGAAACGGCCCATTTTAGCTGGCTACAATGGAGGAAGCTGACAGAATTAACTGCTTATTTGCAGTCAGAGAACTGAGTTTGTTTAAAGGGAAAACAGTCACATTTTAAGGCGAACATTTCTTGGACCCAACGTTCGTTATGTCAAAGATCATTTTAAAGGGGAGGTGGGTCTAACCAATGCAGGAGAAGAGGCGGCAGCACGAGCGCCGGCCGACAATGCCACCTCACCTTTATGGTGGCGTACTCCGGTTCATACTTGTCGTCCCAAAGGTCCTGCTCGTAGTAGTAAAGGCCATCATTGATGACTTTGGCCAGCTCGCTGGTCAGCTTGGACCGCGAGGTGTGGTGTCCCGTACGGTCACCGCCGGGGTGCTTGCGCAGGTAGGGTGGCGTCTGCGTGACGATCAGGATCTTGTTGACGTCGCGGTCGTCGATCTCGCCGTCCGAGTCCTCCTCCGACCAGTCGGTGAACGTGTTCCGCCGGCCGTCAATCTGCTCCATCTCCTCGTCGAACATGAAGTCCAGCTCCTCGGGCTCATCCTGGTCCTCCTTGACGGGCGGGCCGGGCTGTGCCAGGGAACGAGCCTCCTCCACCTTCTGCGGTGAGGGGCACGACCGTTAGCAAGGCTAACAACGACAACTGGACCGGTCACGAGAGCTCCCAGATGTCAGATGCAGGCAAACACGGAGGGGGGCTAAACAAGATAAGGGGTTAGGTAACGAGGAAGGCTGCATGCCAAACTATACCGGATCGCCACCTTCACAAGTGTGGACTCACCTTTGGCCTGGACGGTGACGGTCGAGGCCTCTTCTTTACCTCGATCCAGGACTCGGAGTCCAGGTCGGGCAGGCTAGCCGACAGTCCTTTGGGCATCGTCTTCAGGTTGCTGACGTCTTCTGCCTTAGGCTGCATGGGTGTGGAGGCCCTCGGCGAACCTGGAGCAGAGCCTGCCAATTAGACGGCCGCAGCGATGAGTGAGCTCCGCCCACCTTGTCTACACCAGCAAAACCAGCAGCCTCACGGCCCACAAGAGGATCACATACTGTTATGTCTAGGGCTGCTGCTGTACGGAAAACATCTCGAAACTTCTGACATTCACATGGTTACAGCATCTTACATTGCACTTGATTCTAGCTGCGTCATCGGAATTTGAGATTTCAGAAGATAAAAAAAAAAAAAAAAAAACACCAAACAGTTACTGTATTAGCCAGAGTTAAACAACAGAAATATCAGATGTACCCCCATGGGTCAAACCATGTTGGCTAGAGGTCCCAGAGCCCCAACCCATAGTTAAAAAAAAAAAAAAAAAATAAGAAAACTGGACTGGAGTGAGTCACATGGTAATCCTGCCAAAATGAACAGAAGCTTTTTGCGAGAGCCATCTAGTCAGTGTAGACACAACAGGTGGGTTTTCAAAACAGGAG
The DNA here is from genome assembly GCA_009936485.2 of Gymnarchus niloticus. Classification (NCBI taxonomy): domain Eukaryota; kingdom Metazoa; phylum Chordata; class Actinopteri; order Osteoglossiformes; family Gymnarchidae; genus Gymnarchus; species Gymnarchus niloticus. The sequence continues at coordinate 979,725 of JAACJT020000053.1, forward strand.
GTCGTGAACACCGTTCCCAGCTGCAGTCAAAAGTGAAAAACAACAACAACAAAAAAAAAAAAAGTGGCCAGCTGAGCTGAACAGTGTCAACACCAAGGAGCCAGCCAATTAGAGCAGCAGGCTGCCTGCATGAGCAAAGTCCTCAGGCTTACCCTACTGTTGGGTGCGTATTTTTCCCACTAAAAAGGCTCTCGTAAGCAGCAGTAATGACAATATTAACTTGTAAAGGGGAGAGAGTGGAGCCATGATTACCTGTCTGCTTCTCAGACGCCTGCCGTGGCACGAACTCGGGGCAGTTGACGAGCTGTGACAAGTCGGTCTGCGAGTGATCAGGCGCCGCCAAGCCTGGCAGTGGCCACTTCTCGGGCTCCACCTTCCGGCGGATCTTCTGGTCGATCAGTTCCACCTCTTTGCTGTCCTTCAGCGCCTGCGATAGCATTCAGGTGTCGAGTGAATGACCCACCTCCTACGCTGAACGGGACTTAATAAACACGCCTAACCAACCGCTTCAATTCCAAGCTGTGAGAAGACACAAAATTTGAGTAAAGCATCAATTGCCATTAAAACACCAGACGTCAACTACGGCGTTTACTTTGTTCTGGTAGCTTAATCGCCCTTTATGAAGAGCATAAATCAACATGAGGTCAGACAGAACATCACTGAGGGCTGACCTCCAGTATGAGGTTGATGTCGCTGGACAGAGCCTGCACCCGGTGGAAGCTGGCAATCAGGGCCACGGGCAGGAAGCCCTCCTGGTCCATCTTCCGGCGGAGGAAGAAGTCCCTCTCCAGGTTGTCAATGCTGAAGTAATACTCGCTGCCGAGACGAAACGAGAAGAACCGATCAGCATGGAGAATGGCTTCACGCTCAAAAATCGGGAGTTCAAATGGGTGAAAGACGCACATCTGCCTCTTGATGTAGTCCTTCAGCAGCTCCTGGTCGACGGTATACAAGTCGTTGCTGCTCAGGTTGTCGTAGTAGTAGGTGACCGTGCCGAACTTGTGGCCGTACGCGCCGTCCTTGGCATCATAGGCCTTGTAGCCGTAGTGGTAATCGTAATGCCCTGAGAGGAGGGAAAGATTTCTTACAAGACGGAGGCACGACAGACCCAACCGAGAAATGACGACACGGGTGAGTGCTCTGCAAGCACCGGCATCCTCAGGATGGGCATGTGGTCTGGAGCTTGGGTGAGAAAGCCACAGGCTAGCATGACCTTCTCCACTGGCCCACTTGGTTCCTGATGGGTTAAACTGACACCGTAGAGGAAGATGGATTCTGACGCATCGCTCCTTATTTAGTCAGAGGTATTTAGGGTCAGTTTTGTGGGGAAAAGTAGCTGGGTCTGCGGCTCCAAACCAGAGCCGACTCCAATTCCAAGGCCAGTGCTGACAGGCATCTCACTCTAGATTCCAGGGTATCCACGGAAACCAGACAAGGATCCTCCCACCCATTTGCACGGGGATCGGCACGGCTGTGGCATGTTGCAGTAGCTTCCTAAACTTTATCCACTGAATTACGCCATCTCTTCTGGGTGGAAGCTCAGCGTCTCAGGACAGCGAGTCCCCATGAGCTCCTAGAAACTCACCCCACTTAATCTCCAAGCTATTGTAGCGCTGCCTGCAGACGACTGCCGTCTGCGATTTCCACCTCTGCAAAAACCACCGCCGGTCAAGCAAATTCCTTTAGGAAGATGATACAACAACTGACTTTCTTTAGAACTACGGTTCCCTGCTTCCCGACTCTTGAAATATTTCAGACTTGGACAGCAGGAGCGAGTGAAAACAAAATGTCTACAAATCATGGCACAGCATTGGAGAAAAACCCCAATAACTCAAGGGAGTCTTCTGTCCCTCCCCAGAGAAGGAGCAAGGCGGAATGCTGCCTGTTGTCACACTAAAAGGGCACGCAGCAGCATTCCTCCTTGCTCGTCGTCCTGGAAGGGACAGAAGACCCCGGTCACTAGGGAGAGGACTAGAACAGCCAAAACCAGAAATACAGCCCCTGAAGCCACAGAAACTGTGGTTCCAACGTGGCAATTTCACAAAGCTGGCCGACTTTTGTAAACGAGTCGGGGATCGAATTCCAGGCTGAAGGAGTGCGGCGTGTAAACGACAGCCAGCTGACGGGTTCATCTACCGTTGTGAAACAGACCTCGGTGTCACCGGGGTCACTGGTGAGACGCCAGAGAGCTTTCATTTGGAATGACTCAGTTTTGAAGGCAAATGCACACAGAAACAGCTTCACGTTGGATGGGGAAAGGGGGAAATCAGAGAGACATGAGGAGACGCACCTCGGCCAGCACCCCTGCCTCGTCCTCGACCTCTGCCTCTACCACGGCCGCGGCCCCGGAACCCGCCACGAAAGGGGGCGCCCTCGCTCTTCACGCTGGACACCTCGTCGTGGTCGTCTCGCCACTCCCGCTCATACCTGCCGCTGTTCCATTCTGCCAGGGCAGAGACAGTAGTGAACAGTAATTTGCAATCTAACCAGTACCATGTTGCTTACTGGGGGGGGGAACCACAGATTTGGAACCGACTTCCTGTACTTGAAGGAAAACCAAGTACTAAAAAAAAAAAAAAAAAAAAAAAACAGCTGAATGAATGAGAATAGAAACCAGACGGCCTGGCCAGACTCACCTTTCAAGTCATTCCTGCTGCCCGGGGGCAGGCGGGGGACCTCGTTCTGCCGTGTGTTGTTCCGGGACGCCGACCGTTCCCTGGGACCCTCTGACTTCACCTCGATCATCAGTGGCACCCACTTGTGCTTATTGCCTGAAAGGGCAGTGTGCCAGTCAGCGTCTCCCACCAAAAAGAGCCAACACCGGCTAAAGACGATCCGTCTTTAACCAAACGTAACACAGAGTCAGCGGAGTGTGGTGCATAGCGCTCCCTAAGCTGCTATTCCAGCAGCGGCCTCTAGGTGGACCCAGTGCCCCTCAAAACACAGCTGAGGGTATCTGATGGCAGCATTATGAACGACGCGGCGCAGCATACAGGTAGAGCCGGACAGCGCTGGTCAGAGCCTCCCTGTGGCTCCTGAGAGGATCCTGCCCGGTGACCTTCACTGCCATGGGGGAACTAAAGGTGACAGCTGCTAGTGGGCAGCCGTCCCACGGCAGAGGGCTGGACCCTCACCGTTTCCAGAAGACGTGCGCAAACCCAAGACTAGAGACCAAAGAGGGGCCTGCCATTCAGAGAGGCGGGGTAAGGGGCTCCTGACGCCGACCCGACCGAGGATCCACGTGATGATAAAGCACCCCCCCGACAACACTCGAATGATGTCAGTACCCTTCTGAAAGGCTTTAAAGCTCCAAACACCGATGCCTTAACTAGGGAGAAAGCAAAAGTGTGTTCCTGGGACAGATTAGCAGACGTCTGCAGACCCCCGCAAATCACTCACTCTTCTTCCTCTGTCCGTTCTTCTGGCCGTCCTCGTCTCCGTTCTTCTCCTCTCCAGAGTCGTCCGACTTCGCCTTCTGGTTTTCCTTGCTCTCATCGCTCTCACGTTTCTCCTTCGATTCTTTCTTGATGACCGTCTTCTTGGGTGCCTGCGGTGTTAGAGGCAATATTAAAGATGGGGGGAAAAAAAATATCAATGAAACGCTTTTATGAGCAAAAAAAAAAAAAAAAAAAAAAAAAATTAGGGCAGCACACATGGAAAAAGGCTAGTTTAAAGAAAAAGCCAAAGTTAAACAAGTTATACTGAATTCTGTCTGCATTCATTAAAGACATTCATACCCACTGACGTGCGATTCTCTTGATTAAGAACAGAGTGAACAAGGACACGGCAGTGGAGCCCAGTATAAGCATGAGGTGCGATCTGAGCAGACTCAGGGTTCGACTAATCCAGTCTAGCAAGAGGACTTTAAATCAGAGCAATGTGAAGCGTGTGCTGCGACCAGCTGAACCGGGATCAGTTTTAGACAGGTATCAAGTGACGGATCACCCCCAAGCCCCAAACTGCCTGGTCACCAGCAGAGCACTGATTGGTCTCCTAAAACCAGCAACTCGACACACACACAGCTGGCCACCCAGTGCAGCTGCTTACCAGAAATGCCCAAGAACACCGTGGGTCGCTATCAGAGCCGGGTTCGAACTGTGACCCGGGGTACACTACGGTCAGAAGCCCCACATATGACCATATCAGTGTTTACCACGCCTCGAGAGAGAACCGTGAGAGAACTGCAGGTGTGAAAGCGGTGGCCTTTCAGTTAGTAGCAGACGGGTGCAGACTGCTGCACACAGACTGCCATGTGCAGACATTCAGACACCCAATCATCCAGAACAACTGGACATTCCTTTAACTGGTTTACACATTAACTGGAGTCCACAGAAAATTCTCACTTAAAGAGCAAGTAAAAAAATAACCACATCAGCTTAAACTACAATTCCTCACTCTGTTCTTCTGTCATCACCGCTCCTCCCCATCAAGATGCCAAACCAGCACTGTGCTTAGAGTGTTTCATCAGTCACCAGCAAATGATAACGAAATCTCAGACGTCCTAAACCAGGTCCGAAGTCCCGGGGCGCACCACATCAGCGTCCGTTACTCGGGATAACCCGCTTGAAATTCGGCGAGTCTCCAGGTCCTGCTATTTAAATGACTTCTCCTTTGAAGCGAAGGGGCCCCCATCCGACTGCCTCCTGACGATACTGGTATGGATTCAGCTAGGCAATCAACCAGCCTTCACTCACTTGTGAGAAAGCCAACTAGATAAGGCAGTTTGGCACCACTCAGATGCAGGAAATTGGAAACTGCAGCAACAATTCCACGACCCTTGATGATGAGCAGATTCAGCTCCCACCAAACCAATCCCCCCCCCCCCCCTTTTTTTCCCCTCACAATTGTGTACCTAGTAAGGTTCAAAAATAAATTCAGCATTTCAGGTCTCCTCAAAACCAAATCAACAAAAGCTCATTAGTGGAGCAGATTTGTATTTTTAAGATGTTCCGGTCTATCTTACCACAGACATTTTGGGCATATTGCTTTTAAAATACTGATTAGAATATTAGGAACATAAAGTACCGAACTCTAAGGAATGACAGAACATCATACACCGGCACGCATTTTTACACGCTGTAAGCTCCACGCCGCCCCCTCCAGCCATGTGACTGCGATGCCCAAGCTTCTCATCCTGGATTCAAGATGCATCTTATCACTGTTGAAGATCCGGCTTCAACCGGGGATGAGCCCGACATGAAGTGCTCGTGACGGATACGATGACGCAACTGACGCGTGAGGAAACCTGATGTCGGCGGTGGTCACTGCGTTTCTACTGGGTTGTGTAAAAACCCAGGTCTACTGGGTTCTGGGCACCACAGACTTACTGGACCTTTCCGACAATCTACAGCTGAAGGCAGACGGCGTGCCAGGATGGCACATATCTCCAAAATGCGACGAGGCATTTTATGACAGAAAATGGCAGATGAACACAGAACCCAGGTAGAGTGTCCATAAACTTGCACGTTGGATCATGAGAAGGCAACACCTCCTGCTCTGGCAGACCCAGACTGGCCTGAACGTTTAAGTATCTCATCATGGAAACACTACCTGCCCAACACTCACACTCCACTTGGAAATTCTCCTTTAGTTCGAGCCATACATGTGATCTTCAGAGTAGTACAAATATTACTAAACCATTCTTGAGAGACTACAAAAATTAACCGGGAACTACATGAATATGAATGGGTGAATGTGGGTACAAAGTGTGAGCTTGAAAGCTTTACAGCATTCTCCCAGTTTTCTAAGGAACATTGCAGCAGAAAGTCAAATAGGAAGTTAAATGTTTAAGTAGGCCCAATGATCGAGGAGCTCAGCTAGAACAGTGCTAGCAGGTCAGGGGCGGGGAAACACTGGGGTGAAGCTGGTCGCCCTTCCAGCACACCCCCCCCCCCCCCTTCCCCCAGAATAGCTATGAGGGTCTCAGAGGGTCCAGGAGCGGGAATCCCTAAAAGGGCATCCTTCCCATGGGCATTCTGCTAGTTATTCCTAGCCCTGCTGTGACCCAAATTACCGGCTGGCCTGTCTAAAAAAGGTGACTGCTCGTCTTGAGCTATGATCAGACGTGGCCCTGAAATATCACTCGGCAAATCCCATCGGAGAGTTCTTATGTAACTAAGAAGCAGCTCCTACACTCGCTGGACCTTACGGCGGTTTTATAATGTACCTCGTTCCTAACCCCCCCCCCCCGGGTTCAAACAATACCTCTCCTAAAGTGACACCCCCTGAAAGATTCCGCACCCCCCTCAGTGGTTCAGACAGCACATCAGTATGACCCCTAGTCACCTCTCTTCCCGCCTTTAACCGGCACAGTCCTACACATTCCTATATAAATTATGTACTCATGTTATTTATAATCCATTATTCATTAAATGCATCAGCCCACCTGCAGTCTCCACCAATCGGATGTTGTTCTTTTGTGGCATGACCCTCACCCTACCCACTTAACAACTGAGGACAAACACTGCAGTTGCCAGTCAGAAAATGTGCCTCAAGGAGATGTGAGGGGCCACGGCCAGGATGTTCACATCATTCCAAACGTGGGGAAGGGACAGCTCCGCCTACCTGTAGGTCCTTCGTGGCGATCTCCCCCGGGGTTGGCCAGTTGTTCGTGTCACCAAAGTCTCCCACCTGTGAGTGGAGAGGTGTGGCGTCTGTTGAACCGATTCGCAAACATCCCGCCTCCTTGGAAACTCCGGATATGGGCCCTGAATTTCACTAATCTACTCACTTCCATGCAAAGCTAGCCACATTCTGTTGAGAACACGCACACACGTCTAGACACAGACAACAAAGCCTTTTTTTTGGCTCCAGCTGGTCAGTACGTAGGAGACAGCTTCCCGGCGTACGTACCTTCCCTCCTCTTCGCTGGCGAGGATTCCCGGCTCGCACCACCCTGGTTGAGCCTGTTTGCTCTGTGGGGGGGGGGGGGGGGGGGGGCGGGGGCCAAAAAAAGCAAAGCGGGCCAAAACCCCCCCCGC
>JAACJT020000053.1:986714-1000807 GCA_009936485.2 Gymnarchus niloticus
GGCCCGGGCGCGGCCAGGGGGGTGGGCGTGGGTGGGGGGGGGGGGGGGGCGGGGGGGACGACAGGGTCAGAACAAGTCAAGACGGGCACAAACTCCCTCGATCTCAACTCTCAATTGGCCTTTACCAAATGCAACACGAAAACGGGAGAAGACGCCTAACCTAAATGCATTTTGAGCCCACAACTGGCGGTTGTCTTTTTGCGTCTCCTTACCTGGAGCGGGGCACAGCGGAACCGACAGCACAGCTACAGCACCTTCAGGAGGAGGGACAGTAAAAGCGGCAAACCGAAATGAGTGGAGCTGCCGTATCTTATAGCCTACATCAGCATCACAGATTCAAACAAGACAGACTGAGACGCACATTAGCGTAGAAAATAAAACATGCAACCCAACTCCTAAAACTCCAGATGAGTCAAATAAGCAGTTTCAACTCACCTACATTTGTTAAGCCATTTCCACTTTTAGGCACTGAACACAGGAGACTGACCAAAAACCACCGGCCTAAATTATCACTCTCAACATAATACAATAAACTAATAAATTAACTACATATCAACTGATGCAGGTTAAATAGTAATCCATTAATGACAGGAAAGGATCGAAAGAGGGGGGGAAGGAGCTTTATGGAAGCCGGCAAAGTACAGAAAATCGCAAACGGGGTTACGAAAATCTGAACAGACGGACTGGTACGGAGGCAGTGGTGACGTGACCGTTTCAACTGAGAAGTCGGCAGAAGACCAACCGACAACTCTGGCCTGAACAAACTTCTTGGTGACTTTGAAAGACGAACTTCACCAGAAAAGTCATGAAAACGCACACGCTAGTTTCCGTCACATCTGTTTGGCCACTTAGAAACAATTTCATATTTTTGTGATAGCGGAATCCAGCCGTCGGACAACAGAGAAATGCAGGCTGATCGCAGATGTCTTTCAGGGCCTTGTGTTGCAGTCATTTCCGTTCCTAGTTCTCTCTTTGTTGGTTCTTAGTTGTTAACCTCCCTACTTCACAATAGCTTCTGTTGGCATTGTGTTCCTCGGGCCACTGATGAATAAGCAGAATTCATCTCTTGATTTTTGTTAAACATGGTGTTAAAGACGATTAAAAACATTTTAGTTTATTTTTTCAGTAAAAAAAAAAAAAAATTTCATTAGGACGCCATGACAGTTTCACGGCAGACGCAAGCTAGTTGAACAACTGGACGTTAATCCAAACTGGGTCAATGAGGTGAAGCATGTGGCAAAATTGTGTATGAAAACTCACTCATCTGAATGCTTGACATCAACTGTTTGAATCAGTAGAAAGTAAGGAGGACCTAAACAGCGAGTAAGCAAGCAGGCAGCAGTTTATGTGCAAACTAAGCCTTCAGACTTTCACTGTCACCGGCTGACACGCCAGGAGAGTCTAGAGTATACCGTGTCACCCCATGTCACCATGGAGACGTGGGTGAGGCGCAGCAGACCAGACAAGTAGTACATGATCTGCAGCAAATAACAGCTCCCAGGGAGTCACACAGCCAAGACATTTAGCCCATTAAAGACCCCAGACAAAATGACACCGTTACGCCCTACCAGAAAGTCTGGTCACAATCGGACATGGGCTGTCGTGCGGGACGCGGAGTCCGGCCACGTCTCTCCCGTCAAAAGCCAACATTCTCACCTACCGAAGCTCGAACATCAGCCTCCCACTTATGACCGTCGAAATACCAGTTCGAGGGTCGCCAAAGCATTGCAGGGTAAACACAGGCACTGCAATAATTACACAGCAAAATTCTGTTAGGGAAAAACTCAGTTTGGCTGCACAACTCACTGCTTTGGGGAGCCGATTATGAGGCTAACAATTAAAAGCATCAACCTGATTCTTGAGGGGTCTTGGTGCAGTGCACCAGGCTGTAGGCTGGACTGACGACAGAGTTTATGACAGCGTTATGCTGATGTTCCACACACGACATCACCACAGGCAGTGACGTGCGATACACCTTTAACTGCAAAGACCTGCATGCAGAGCACCATCAACTGAATTCTCTTTTATTAAGGCTAAATTTAATTAGCATTCCCAGGGCCCAAACGAACATCAGAGCTCTCCGAGCCTAAGGGATGGAGCAGAAAGAGTAGAGAGCGTTCTAGATTAATTTACTTTAAGGGGCCCTATAATGAAACATCTCATGTTGGCTGACATGTCAACTCATCAATTTCAAAAGCAGTCCACAGATGAAGGACCGAGCGATTTTACCTTCAAGCAAATTTGTCTTACCAGCCGGTTGATTTTTTTTTTTCTTTTTTTTTTAAAACGACCCTCAACAAGACAGGAATACACAAGTGAGTCTGCAAATGGTCTGTTACTTAAATAACTAGCCAGCACTGATAAAAGTGCAAACTAAGATTTAAGCAATACCGGACTGCCGAAATAAAAACATACGGTTGTCTGTCCAAATTTAAAGCAATTTAAAGAACACCCATCGGTTAATAGGTACAAGTACACTTAATGTTCTCACTAATACTTCTGAGGACCTCTCGCCAATGAAAAAGAAAAAAAACCATCAAAACATGTTATATAAAAATACGACTTATGGCACGAACCCTGACAGCGACACAGGCTGAAAGCTTCCAACAAAAACGCCTGAAATACTATGCTATTGAAGCAAAGATAACAGGACCCCCACCCGCACACCACCCAAGCCCACCCCCAGCTGAACGAGATGCATGTTCCCAGCACCACCTGTGGGCAGGCATCAGGGTGCGGTTCAACACGGTCTGACAGCTCCTGGGAACGACGGCACTGACCAGCCCCCGACCACCCATCCACCCTCTGGCGATACGGCACGCCCAGGTGTAACGGTCTGTGTTCCAAGTCCCTCAGCTGAGTACTGCTGCGAAATTCTCACGACCACTTAACAGTCTTTAAAATCCCAGATCTGGAGTGATAAATTTAAACTCCAGCTGAGAGAAAGAGAATCATATGTCAAAATAAACGAACCCAGACAGAATCTCACAAAACTGCCCATGACTAACAGCTCAATGAAATTTACTCAAAGTAGGATGCCATTTAAAAGTATTCAGAAAACATTTGTCCAAGAACCCCAGAAGTTATGCCACGCTTTATTAATATTCCCTAAACTGGGAGAGTAAATGAGTCATGCCAGAAATAATAATAAAAACTCAAAAAATGCTAAGAAATAAAATTGACCAGCAAGAGCTCCTCATACAAGGCAAAAAGATTAACACTAAACATGCGTGTTACATTCCTTAACACCGTCAGCTCAGCTGAAAAGTGAGGTCCCCTTAACCTGAGCTGACTATCAATAGCATAAATGTATGACGGCATCTGGCTGCAGTGGAGCGGCACGTCATTCCCGTGTGCAGTGACGAAACCAGACGCAACCTCCGAGGACAGCTAAAGCGCACAGGGCAGCCGCCGAACTGGCTGCTGGCCTCGACCCGGCTGGAAAAACCAGGCTGACGCCACCACACAAGGTGATGCGCTCAGCATCACACAGCAGAGGCGCAGCAGCGTGGTTACAGTTATTTGGGGGGAGGGGGGCAGGTTGACATCCCGTGACTGGGTACACTGCTTTCAGACAAATAAACGTCTTGACAGTTTTACAGATAAAATAGACACCGCTCTGTGTAACTCATAAACCGTACCTGAAAGCTCCTCATGCACTAGGCAGAGACAGATTCATTTTCCCTTTACGAGACAACAGGCAGTGTTGCAGAGTCTGGGTTTAAATTCTAAAATGAAAACGCTGCACCCTTCACTACATTCACTCAGGAACTCTTTATATCTGAAGTCTAATTTAATCCCACAACTGGCAGCCACATGCTGAGCGCTGGCTGATCAGTCATGTCCAATATTAGGCCAAAGAAGAGCCAGAAGAACTGCCACACGGGAAGAGAAATCCAAATATGGAGGAAAAAGCAGCACACAGCTCACGCCACAGGCACGCCTCGGCGGGGGGGGGTCACGTGACCCGCGTGATGACGTCACCACCCATTGACTGGCACACTGATGGACCGGGGCTCTCACCACAAAATTAAAGCAGGTGACAGCTCGGCGACAACACACACACACACAAACACACCCCTCCAAAGACACGAAGCACACCAGACACCACCTGCTTCCCTCAGAGACACAGCTGGTGTGCACGCTCAGCTCGTCCACATCACGCTGCCCAGACTCGGCCCTCAGATAATAGGCAGAGAGGTGGTAGTGGAACCACCGGGCTGGCATGTATCACAAAATCAGAGGGGCAGCCCCCCAGTTGTGGGTCTCCTACCGGCATTCCCTGGAACTGTTGGGGGGGCGGGGGGTGACGAGGAATGATGTAAACCACTCCCAAAATGCCAGGATGGGGGTCATCACACTGGCACAATGTGTTAGCAACCTGATGTCAGCCATATTACAGGCCATCAGAGTGCTTAAGAACACAGGCTGGTGACCTGCGTGTTTTCAGCTTGTGTGTCAAGTGATGTTATACACACGACATGGGTATGAATGACAGAACAGCGTCAAAAAACACCCCCCCCCCCCTACAAAACAGGGACATTTAAGCTGCTATGGGTAAGGCAGCGATTCACCAAAAAACACAACAGTACTCTAGACTATCAGGAAAATTATACGCAAGTTTGAATTTTACCTTTTTTAAAACAATTCCTATTAAAACTGTAGGATGAACAGTCAAAAATACCTAGAATTTCAACAAATTACTGAATGATTAAAGTCTAAGGTGTCTTTTTAAATTAAAAAAAACAAATGCCCTGTCATTGCTGGAGTGCACAAGTTTCACTAAAAGTCTCCAGAAAAACCTCGTCGGCTGGAATGAAGACCGACCGTCCAATCCTGCAAGTCAGCACATCCTACCAAATCATGATCTGGAGGAAGCACTGATTCTGAAACAGGCAGTCGGACATTTAAAAAAAAAAAAAAAAAAAAAAAAAAAAAAAAACCCCAGTGGATCCATTTCAAGGAACAGACTGGACATATCCATAAATACACACCACGGATGCGTTTCAGGCTTACACTGCACCTCCAACACACACTTAGGAAACCAAATGAAAAGGGTTAAAATGGGGATGTGGCTACACAGATCACACCCCACCAGTGTCATAACACTAATTCCAGCTTCGCTTTTTCGTTTCACAGCTACATGCATGACTGCCATACAACATTCGGCCGACATGTCCAACGGAGACCTTGAGGCATGTAAATAAAGCGTTTAGGTCCCCAGTTCTCAAAGCCATTTCTAATTATCCAATATGGTGCCAACGATACCAGTACAGCACCATGCGGGCCCATTTGGAAAGCTAAAGGCTTTTCCACCATAATGTACCTACGTGTGACTGCAAGGAGAGCAGGTTTGACATTCTCACCGCTATTTCACACGGTGCGACCTTGAAGAATTTGCACAAGATAGGGAGCCATACTAAAATGTGTTAATCTGAAGGTAAAGACCACATCACATACTGGTGAAAATTCAAGCAGGCTGCTCCCTGTAATGTTCCAAACGTTTCTCCAGACATAAGGATACCAGTCTGCGGGATATGAGGCATTTCTGACCATGAGGTCTGCAGCAAAAAAAAAAAACAAACAAAAAAAAAACTTCCTGTTGTAAAACTTCCATCTTACTAACACATTAAGCACATGAAGACTTAAACATGAAAGGCGCTGTATGTCAACACAGAAGTGTCTCACTTCTCATACCAAGGAATCTCTCCAGAAGACCTAAAGCTGAATTAGACCCCGAATTACTGCAGGCCCGTTTCCGGAGAGAGCGCCCCCACTCGCAGCTAAAAACAGCAGCACTAAGACAATGGGGGGGGGGGTCCTCGGTCGATTTACAGCGACGTGTCATTTTAACTAACCCGAAATGGGCCCCTGCAGCCCGATCACATTAAACGGCGGCCTGTTGCTGTGCCCCAGCATGCAGACAGCACCACGTTCTCGGTGACCGACGTACTCCGGTCACGTGTCCCTAAACCACGTTGCCGCACCCCCAGAGGATTCTGGGAACGGAGAATACGGCTACAGCCACAAAAAGGAGCCGATTTGTGCTAATTTTAAAAAAAAAAAAACCAACCACTAAACCACAACTTGGTCAGTCGGGCACACCCCCCGCCGTGACGCCCTCGTTTTTCTCATTTTATACCCGGTCGCCGTTCAGCTACCCCCCCTCCCCCCCCCAACGCATGACGATTGCGGAACGGAGCGGAGCGCCAGCAGCCGTCGAGCGGCCGTAGGCTGAGAGGCTCCCGTAAAAGTCATCTGGGAGTGCAGAGACCTGCATCACCGGCACAGCCCCTGCCACACAAAGACACATCCGCCCCCCCCCCCGTCTCACTCCAGCTGCCCGCCAGACTCCGGGCCGACGGCTGAGTCACACGTGGAGACACCATGTGACGGTCCACAACAAACGTCCGGGCCACCGAGACCGAGGCCCAGCTTCGGTTCGGTGCACCCCCGACACTGATAAGCGCCGTGCCGTCCTCGATGTGCACTCAAGGCACGGCGCCGATGAGGAGGAGGAGGAGGAGGAAGAGGAGCCCGGGCGCCGTGTGACAGCTGATCGTCGTGCCACCACGCCGCAGGCCCGCCTGTTAGCTGCAGGGAGGCTAAGCCGCTCGGCCAAGTACAGGACGGGCCATCCGAGTCCACCTCCCACAGCCGAGACCCCGTCAGAACGGAATCAGAGCGAGGGCCACCGGAGACCAGCCCGGGAGCACCGCAGCGCTGCGCGGGCCTGTCAGTAACCCGACGGCGGGACAAAGCGGGGGGGGGGCTCGGCTCGGCTCGTACGGCGATCCCTGCAGCCTCGGCGGAGTCCAGCTGCCGCCCCGATTCCCAAAATGGATCCGGGCCCCGCTCCACGCACAGCCTATTCTTAGCAAGCTAGCCTGCTAACGCCGAGCCGTGGCCCCCCTCGGCTACCCCAGTCCGCCACCCCCGCCCCGGCGACACACGTACCCGGGTGAGGCTGTCCGTTCACGCTGACCACGGTCATCTTCTTGGTCCACGGGTTCACCTTGGGCGGCGGCGCCTCGGTAAACTCCCTCCGGGCGCATCTCGCGTCTCCGTTTTCGCCGCCGCCGCCGCCGTCTCTGGGGCTGGCGGCCTCCTTGTCGCCGCTGTCCTTGCCCGGGTCCCCGCCGTCGTCCTTTCTGCCCTGCTCAGACTCGCCCCCCTTGGCGTGAGCCCCCCGGTCGGGCCCCTTCTCCAGGCGCTCGTCCTGCTTCATCAGAGGGTTGTTCGGCAGGAGAGTCTCCACCTGAGTGGCCATGTCTCCTCTTCCCTCGGCTCCCCCAAATTCGCCTTCAACTCGAGGATACGAATTCGTGCCCCGCGACTCAGCTGTTTTTCCTGCCCCCCCCCCTTCGTCCACTCCACCCCTAGACCAAAAGCGCTTCAGTCTAAGACGCAGAGTGGTCAGACCGAACCGAACACAGACCCGAATCGGCCTCCGGCTCCGCTCCGAATTCCCTTTTTCTCGCTAATCTCCAGTACAGGCGAGCAAATATGGAAGAACACCACGCGATCGAGGGGTGCGCGCACGCACGCGCCGAGTAGTAGTGAGCACGCAGTGGGGCGGCTGGCGCGCACGCACGCACGCACGCAGGAGGGTGTAGCAAGCGCGCGTGCGTGTGCGGCAGAGGCGTAATCATCATGACAAAGTAATCTTTCCTCTCCCCTCCCCTCCCCTCCCCTCCCAGTAGCGCTCCTTTCGTTTCTCCGGTCTTTGCTGTAAACACGTGTTTGCGCAGAAACACGCAGTATATCCCCAAATATGTTTCAAATTCCCCCTACGCCCATCTCTGAAAACCTCTGCGTAAAGGAACGATAGATGTGCACAGGGACGTGTGTAATATTGCATCTCCACAAATATTACGGTTAATGGTTTTCATCAACGTTAATTAGCAACGCCTTAACTCTTGCAATTCTTCATAACAAAAACGTTTCACGGGTAAAGTTAGACACAGAGTTCCTGTGCATCAAACCATTGATTTGTCCTTGTGGTATAATACATCACATAAACTGTAGAACCATCTCAAAAATTTGGAGCACAGATTACTGCTGAGTAGAAAAATAATAGGGCGAAACAGCTGAATGTGTATGTTCTGTGCTCAAATTTGATTGGCCCATGAAGAGCATTATTGTTCCAGCTTCTGTGTATAAGGTATCCATAGATACAAAGATAAAAGCCCTCTGCTGGTAGTCACATGACTGCAGCAGATACACAACCTGTCCTGCACATACATATGTATCCATTGCCAAAGACTGGTTACCCAGTACTGTTACACAGTGAGTCTGGACTTTATACCTGGACAGAATGCCAGGGCACACAAAATCACACACTACCGGTGACTTAGACCATATCAACTTATTTTTGGACCACAGGAGAGAATGCTTGCAAAGCTGGGTAGAACATGGAAACTCCTCTCACAGAAGCAGGGGGAGAAACCAAACCCAACAACCTAGAGATGTGAGGCTACAGGGCACCACACTACAAATACACAATGTTTAAACTACAAAACTAAACTCAGTTTGCTTCTGGTTTCTGTGGCTGAAAACATTAGTCACCACTGGCCAGGTACGAAAAGTATAGCACTGAATATTTTAATTGCAAAGTCGAGAATCCTACTGCTTTGAAATCATGAGGTGTGAAATGAAGTATGACAACAAATGACTACGCCCATAATAGTAAGGAGAAAAAACAGCCAGTGGGAGGGACGGGGGTAAGAAAAGTTTAGCTGGAATTCGGCCCACACCCTGTGAAAACCAACTCTGTTCTTACTACAGTCGCCTTTTTTTTCTATGGCGTAGAACCACCTTAAAGGGATGGGCTAACAAAACGGCCATGGGATCTACAAGACAAATAATAGACGGCTGGTCTTGCCGCCCCCTTCCTATTTGTCAGGAGCACGGCCGCCTCTGAGGAACGGTGCCAGGTCCGTGTCGTAGTGGCACAGTAGGTTGACAGACTGATGTACCATATGAACCCCCTGGAGATTCTGGCTAGGCTGCTCTCCTGTCAAAAGGGGGTGGGGGTTGTCATAGATTTTCCTGAGATTTTATTATCAGACAGGAACCACCAATGAAGGCTGGGATGAGTGGTGGACAGACAACAGGGACTGCGGCACCCAACTGGCAGATGAACAAGATTCTGAATCACCATAGTCTGCGGCAGGTCTGCAGACTACAGCAGCACGGCACGACCGTGACCGAAGCCAGGCCTCACGTCGACGCAATCACGCAGGAGGATAACAAACGGCCGCTCCCAAAAATCTGCTTCGCCATCGCCGTTTATGGGTCGTGAGGAAGCTCTTAAGTACGCACCTGACGACTGTGTCATTGTGCACAAAAAGTCAACCTGATGAAACCTCAAGATTCAAAAATGTGAGCCATCGCACTTCATTGTGTATCGGCCTGAACAGTACCAGGCTGTGATCACATGATGTAAACGTTTGCCTCTTGTGGACATTCTTCTATCTATGATGCTTCCCTTCATCAATACTGTGTATTGCTGACACATCCAAAGTCACCCGTAGATACAGTATTAGTGGAACAAATGAGGCTTCAAAGCCCTTGGTGGGTGGGAGTATCCCGAACTAACCAATCAATGCTGGCACATAATGAGGCTTCAAAGTCCTTGATGGGTGGGAGTATCCTGAACTAACCAATCAATGCTGGCACTAAATGTGGCTTCAAAATCCATGGTGGGTGGGAGTATCCTGAACTAACCAATCAATGCTGGCACTTAATGAGGCTTCAAAACCCATGGTGGGTGGGAGAATTCCAGCACCGATTGGTTAGTTTGGGACACTCCCACCCACTTTGGGCTTTGAAGCCTCATTTGTCCTATCAGTGCCCTTTCAGCAGTGTGTGATGAACAACACGCTCTCCTCTTGTCATTGATACTGCAGTACATCAATAAGTCATAATGACAACGACACTGGTATCCCTGTCATGAACTGGTATTCCATCCTGCCATGTGCCTTAACGCTGCCCCTCGTGACCCTGCACAGGATAACGGGCTGGAAGATAGATGGACGGGTGGTTGGATGAATGAATGACATCTGCATTTATTCAAATGGCTGGCGATAGACTTAATGGTATAAATTGTTCTAAATTCACTGTGCTGGCATGTTTTTTCCCACGACAGATCGTGTATGTCAAGTGTCACGTTTTACATCACCACACATGAAACAAATGATCTCTTCACTCTGCCTCAGCCGCACACAAAAACACAGTCACGTGTTCACACGTGTGTTCGCAAAGTGTGTCGACCCCTTCCCACTGTGTGCCCCCGATGCCCCGTAGCTGTGGAGTGGTGACCTGTCGGGTTTTTTCTACCAAGCAGCAAAATCCTTTTCATCGCAGCTGATGACATCCACGATGTGTAAAAGCTCGCTGGCATTGTCTGCCTCGTCGGGCCTCTCCAGGAATGGGAGTCATCGTTTAAATGACTGTGGGCCACTGGGAGAAATATTCTCGTCAGCAACTGGTCAGCAGATCACAAGCGAGAGCTTTGATGGACCGAACCGCTCAATAAGCTGTGCGGATTTGTTGCGGCATTGTGGGAATGGCAGGCAAAAGATGGGCTTGTGGATCATCCTGGCTGATTGCTGGATATGTTAAACTCAGTGTCTAAACTGGCTTCTAAAAACCAGTCCCCATCCTCGTTTCAGGCCCCTTTCTTCCCAGCTTTAAAACTTCAGTCAAACTCAAGACAACTCAATTGATTATAATCAATAATACAGTTAACAAATCAACTCTGAATGTTTCATTTTGCCCTGTTATTTAGTTTCTTAGCTGATATATACAACCACATACATGGTGGTATACATCAAATAATGACACACTTCCCACTCTTTTCTTTTTTTAGAAGTGAAATTACAGTTACAACCAATTAGGTTGGTTGTAATTACAATCATAGCAGTTACAAATTACAATTCCAACCGTATCAGAACTTGAACCAGCCACCTCCAGAGCAGAAAGCCACATCGCTACCTTCTATACACCACCTACACTTAGCCACATCCCAAATTCAGGCAGACTGGTGTCCATTAGTAGTAGAGCAAGGCTCAGGCATAAACCAGGTGAACCAAAAGAGGCGTTTTCAGGTCAATTCCTACTCAGGACAATTTCCAAAAGTGAGAAGCCACTAGTTGGGGCTGCATGAGAGGAAAAAAAAACCTGCTACTTTCTCTACAGGTTGTAGGTGTTGGCAATGGGTGTAAAATCTGCATGGTCCGTTTCTGATTTGCAGTACGACATGGTGCTCTAGAGGAATCCTGCACCTTTGGACTACAATACAACGGCCCTGGACTTCACGGTTCATTACATGCGACGTAGATACCAACAAACAAGGAAGAAGCACACATGGTGTTCAACGTGTTGAGGCTGAAGGTCTTTACACTAAGGCCACGGGCACACAAACACATACTCAAAGATACACACATACAAGCTCTGTAAACACAAGACACGTGTGTGACTAATATCACAAAGAGAAAAACCTGGTGTTTTCCCTATTTTTGCTCAGTTTGGTGGTTAGTGTAATATATTTAAAGGAAAGTTTTTTTTGTTCCTGAGTTGGAATCAATGTATATTGTATATTTTAATATAGTATAACGATAAATTAGCCAGCTTTGAGGAAGAGCATTGCATAATTGTATTGTAATAAGACACAGAGATCACACAAGGACTTAAATGCTGAATTATTGTTTCACAGAGACATTGATTCTTGCCAAGGTGACCTTTGTAGTCTAAGAAACTTGCACAGATCTTAGAAGGAAATTGCTAATAATCAGTAAGGCTGCCACTTGCATTTCTTAATCATGTTTCTACTGGTATTACATGGATAAGGCCTTATCAGAGTTATAATATTTTATTTAACCGCATGAAGAAAGCAGTACTTTTGAAGTCTTTCCTTCCTTCAGTGAAGGACATAACGTTATGTCAGCATGCATGGTCTTGTCCAAATATGCCTCCAAAACAAAAGAAAAACTGGTTAAGAGCTGCGGTTGATTTCGTCGCGTTAATCGCGTCCGTCGCTCGGTGTTCTTCAGAGAACAGCAGAAAGGCTTTACAGAGCAAAAAATGCCAGAAGGAAGGACGGCTGGTCAGAGGCTAAATTTAAGTGTGTAGTCGAAGCAACACAGGCCACTGACGGAGGGGATTGTAGTGGGTGGGAAAGGGGCGACAAAGGAAAGCTGTGAATGTTTTTTTGCTAATGTAGGCAACCACTCCCAGCCTGGGGGGAGATATCAGGGCACCACGGCTCATTGGGTGGAGTGTGTCGGGCATGAGCTCTGGGCCGAGATAGTGCCACCCAGCCTTCTGTTTCGAAGCCAGGTGCTCCGTCTGGTGGTTTTAAAACTTGAAAAACCCTATATAGAATCTTGTGCTTAGACTGCATACCATATATGTAAAATTTTACTTCACATACAAGCATCTATACTGTGTACGTGCCATACTTCGTTCATTCAATAGCGGACACGTTGAATTTGCATTTGAAACATATTTGTTGTAATTAGCCGGGCAATTTAGTGAATATGTACGTGCTGGGGGCGTCTAATGCCACGGGGAATATCTTTGGACTCGCCCGAGTTCCTGCCACTATCAGACCAGGTGTATCTCTGAAATCCCCCTCCCCAAAATCGGTGATGAGCGCACAGGACAAAACCGTCTGGGAAAGCAGGTGTATACTGAGTGATAAATGCCTGCGGATTTGAAACGTCAAGGCAGGATCCATATTCACGGTTCCCCCGATTAAGTACTAGATGGCACACTCTCGCAATGCTTTTTAAAAGTGCATACATATATATATTTGCTAGATTTTATTTGGCGGTATAGGGAAGAGTTGTCGGTTGGCTTCTTTGGCTTAATAATCGAACCGAAGGTATTAAGAAGTTGTATTGCTAATGACAGAGGTGGGTAGTAACGAGTCACATTTGCTTGAGTAAGTTTTTGAAGAAAAAAAATGTACTTCGAAGAGTAGTTTTACTGCGCCACACTTTTTACTTTGACTTGAGTAGATTTGTGGAGAAGAAACGCTACTCTTACTTCGCTACACTGGGCACACTCGACTCGTTACTTTTTTTTTTTACCATTTATTCTACGCATTAGGTAGGCTTTATTTTTGCCGGAGAGACGCCGCCAGTGGATCTACCACATGACTGTGTTTCACCAATCAGACGTAGCGACAATAATCACATGACTCCGTTCCACCAATCAGACGTAGCGACAATAATCACATGACTCCGTTTCACCAATGAGACGTAGCCATGCAGCACGTAGCCACACACAAACTGTGGCGGCACAGCGGTACGAGCTCCTCACCCTTAGCGGACAGGGAATGAGAAAGCACGTGAGAAATGGCAGAGGCGACTGTCTCCGATGCTAAAACCGAGGAGGATGAACACCCCTGGCCTAGTATATAAAAAAAAGCATGTTTCGCTTACACACAGTGCAAAAGAACAGCTATATAATGCGGTGTCTCCTGTGTCTGCCAAAACAAGCCGGCATTTCAGCATGAGACTCAAGGTCTAAGCTGAGGAAACGTGGCGGTAAATTTGACCTAAACTCCTGTTTTGCTGTGGGTAGGCGGGTGTTAGCTTTGTTAGCTTACAGAATCCCAGTCTTAAAAAGGAGTCTTGTATATAGATCCTTTCAGTGTTTGTAAACATTTTGTTAAATGGTGCCATAAGCTAAGCAGACCACAATACACTTTCTATGGAGGAGTGAATCAGCGTTACCTAGCAACTGTGGCAGATTATGGATGGTCAGGATGGTTTTGGTAACTGACAAACAGTCCACTCCAGGTATGTAGTGTCAGAGCCTGCTTAGAAAACATTATCATATCAATGCATAGCAATATTACCATATATAAGTAGCATATACCTAGAGGCTAAAAAATATAAGTTTCTGAAATTTGTTCTGCTGGATAAGTAGGCACAGAAATGTGGCGACCGCAATAGTTTGTCAGTGTACGCTCAGATTTAATCCATTAATCACTGCAAATCCTGATTTAATTAAGTTAACTTTAGCAAATGGAACTGAATGTGTGATAATGAGTGTATTTTAATGGCTTAATCCCCTGTAGC
>JAACJT020000053.1:1004151-1014466 GCA_009936485.2 Gymnarchus niloticus
CCCTTACCACTTCTGCAGTAGTTGCCCAGCTATCTGGTAAGTCACTGCCACCCAGTGCCTGTCTTAACTCCTCCCTCCACCACCTTACAGTCTTCATTCTCCAACTTCCACCATCTGATCCTTGGCACTGCTCTCACTCTCCTCCTCTTCTTGATCTCCAAAGTCATCCTACAGACTGCCATCCTATGCTGCCTACACAATAAAGGAAACCCTCAGAGATGAGCCTTTTAGATCAAAGCCCATGGCTGTGGCCCAGCTGCAAGTGGCCATCCCTCACCCAGGCTGAGAGTGAAGAGAATCTCTGGTAGAGTTAGACATCATTGGCACAGTAATGATAGAAGCTGTGTAACTGAATCATGAACCCAGAGGGAAAAAGGGGACAGAGGATTGAGCCGTGAGGCACAGCAGTTACCCAACATGACCTGGAAAACTCAGCAGGCCATGACAGTTAGAAGGATCTGGTGACTCTGGGGAAAATTTGTCTTTGCAATTTTTTTATTAATAAATGTATGACTAATAACTTTTTCATTTATCACTGTTTTTAATTATTTGTTGACATATTTTGCATTGTCGGAATGTTGTGTTATTGAAGTCTAATAAAGTATACCACACAAAGACTGCTGAAGCACATTTCTGTTGTAACCTGCTGTTCTACAGTGGAGTGTGAAGAGGACTAAGCTGTAAGGCAAACACATAAAATAAAGCAGACTTCTGTCTCTCAGTAATGAGCTTTTTAATGGACTGTTGATGGTCTGCATCCATCCTGTGTAAGTACTTATCCAGAACAGGGTCACACTGAGGCTTAACCCTATCCCAGGAAGCTCAGGACACACCCTGGATGGGTTAGGGGGTCCATCACAGGGCTCACGTCCTCAGGGCAGATAAGAGTCACCACCAGGCCTAAATGCATATTTGTAATGTGGGAGGAAACACCAACAAACAGGGAAAACGTGGTCTACACACATGAAGCCAAAAGTGTAAAGATATAGAGTGAAGCACAGAGCCACCCTGTTACTCTGGCTAGTGATATAGATGGATGGAAGTTTAAAACATCTCTGTGGTGGTGTCTTTCTCTATGCTCACCTACAGAAAGGAGTATGCACTCATGAGGGGGAGGGACCAAAGTGGAGAGAAGTTCTCTACAATAAAGTGCCTTACCCTACAGAATGTGTACCAGAAAAGCTGTAACAAGCTAATGCTTCTGAGGCACAGTGGATACAGTAGGAAAGCTGTCAAACTCAAATACTGCTGTGACAAAATGGCATCATGGGTAATGGTCTGGCTCCATAATCTAAGAGGCTGAAGGTTTGAATCTGGCAACAGGGTTTCCTTATCAAGCAATCAGGGACATCTGATTTGCTGTGATTACCTGTGAAGTTGACCAAGTCCTTAGGTGAACAAAGGTAGTGATAGACTTGTTTTGTTTTTTTTAAGCTGTTGCCCTCAGATGGCATTGTGGTGCAGTGGATAAAGAAGATAGGTTATTAGGCTTGTGGTCAAGGGTTTGAGCCTTGGCTGTTCCATAGGGCTGAATATCTGGACTGGTGGCAGGAGTCTGCTGCTATGAAAGGATGCAGGCTTTAATGATGTTAAATGAGAACATGCTTATTTTCCTACTTCCAAACACCCCCCCCCAGACTCCTCACCACACACCAACCCTTCTTTTCCCACACACTCCAGCTTCTTTACACAACAAACAGACATACATAGACACACCCACACATCCCAGTTACTTACCAAGGTAGGACTCGAACCCAGCACCTCTTCCTCTATAGTCCAGGGCCTTAACCGCTTAGCCAAACGAGAGCTGGACGGCCACTCTCACAGAAACGCTATATCAAGATTATGCGCCTCAGGCACTGGCAGTGGGTGTTTTAGAAATGCTGTCAAACAACAGCTCTGCTGTGGCAGAATAGCACAGGCAGTAAAGGGCTGCTTCCATGATCTTAAGATCCTGGGTTCAAATCCCACAACAAGCTTCTTCTATGAGAAACTTATTTAACAGTTTAGCCCTAGAAAATGTATGTGTACTGTGCCATAGTAGCTATGGTGTTGTGTTTGTTACCCGAAGCCTTAAGGTTCAACTCTCACAAAGACGGTCAACGTCAATTTATTTTAAATGTCCGTGATACCCATGTACTCTGAAAGGTAAACTTTCTTAACCCTGCCCCCAGGTGTCACAGTGGTGCAGTTGGTAAAAAGGCTGGTGAGCAGCCCACCAAGTCAGAGGTTCGAGTCCTGCTGGGGATGATGGAACACACAGGTAAGTCCTGCAATGCCCTAGAAAGGTAAGAAAGTCAATTACTACCCAGAGCAAGATTTGAACCCCCCCACAACCTCATTGTGGGGAGTCCTGCAGTCTAACCACTAGACCACAGGGGCTGTCTTGCAAAAGCCTGCTTGGAACTCAGTGATATTTTTAAAACACGGACACCAGTGAAAAAAAAAAAAAAGCCAAAAAAATTAAAAAAAAAAAAAAAGAAAAAAAAAAGGGGGGAGTGGAAAACTCCCCCTACATACTTACCCCGGAGAGGCCGGCTTGGCCTGGAGACCATCCATCCAGTCCATCTTCCAACTGCTTACCCGCTTCAGGGCTCCATCAGCCTAGAAGAGAAACATACATTTACACAAGACCATTAAAGACAACCAGGAAAAATCTAACTCATCATCAGTGTAAACAGTTATAACAGCAGTAGGTGACACGTTCTGGAAACTGGACTGGTTTCTCCTCATCCAAACTTTGCCTACTGACAGCCTTTATCTCACCACACCTGGCTCATGTTTGTAACAGTCAAAGCTGGAAATGATGCATAATTATTCATCTGTTCACACTAACTAAACTGCCAACACCTGCAGTTTGCTTGCATTGTAATGTCGGTGTTTTGCAGAATGGAAACCCAAGTGAGCAGCACCTTGCACGCTTCTTTCTGGATGCTCAACCTACCAGACTTTTCTTCCCAGCTTCAGGTTTTCACCGTCTGATCTCAACTAAATTCCCATCCAGCGTCCGAGTCTCCGATGACTAAAGGACTGTCTGAACATCGACATCTGCAAAGCCAAGGTGACAGTGTCAGAAAAATGACCTTGGTGGATCTGTGAAGAACTACAAAAACCAGCATACACAGCTGTGGACGGCCCAAATGGTGGCAAAGCTCAAATCCACCATGGACACACTGTTGCCATGTTTATCTCCAGAGTATAAGGTGCACAGACTCAGGGTTCTGGGGGAGCCTGAGAGATGCCCTGATCATCAAGAAACACACATGTAACGCAGTGCGATGTCACTTACAAATGTAGATGGTAAAAGATGAAAGGGATAGACTCAGTCATCACAACAGTTAATATACCTATGGGAGGCCAGGAGACGGAACGTTCTAGAGAAAGGCTGTCTATACAGCTGACAGGTGTTTAAACTGACTTTGGAAAAACCTAATAAAAATGAGCCAAATGTGATGTAGTGTAAAGTGAGTAAATGAGAAAGTTTATCAAGATCTGCTGTAGTAGATATAATGTGTTAGTCTACAGTCAGGCAGTATCAGGTATACAGTCACCAGTGCACTGTTGTAAAATGGGTTACAGTGCAACATACCACTTATCTGGTGTAGGGTCTCATTGAACTCGGGGCAATCAATCAGTAATGGACATTCATTATAAAAAATGCCGTGCCTATTTGGCACCTGAGTGCATTTCACTGCTGCACTGCCCTCGTGTGGACATGTTGTAAAACTACACATCCAAAATGTCATTTATCTCCATGGTCAGCTGCAGTGTGAGAACCACCTACCATTTTATTCACAAGCTCCTGGATAGCTGCCACACACAGCCCAGGGGTCTCCAGCATCACACAGCTGTGGTCATCTTGATGTCCTTGTCTATTAGTAGGATACATAAATTGCTTTATTATCAGAGGACCACAGCACAAAACCCTGCACACACAGCCCAACAGTGACTGTGTTTCACACCACTGTTGAGGAATCCTGGAACGTAAGCAAGGCAGAAGTGCTTCTGACAGTGTGGACACTGACTGCAAAGAACTACTAGGACATACCATTACCAGAAGAGGGCGTCACTGTCACTGACCGAGGAGATCATGGAGTCTGGGGCACACTGCTTTTGGATTGCTTAGGGTGGAGATGCTGACTGAATTCTGGATCATCATTTTCGTCAAGTGTTTTGAAAAATGGCTCTGAGGGTCTACTGCTTCTAATAACACTGACATAGTAATGAAGCCCATACACAGTAAAACAATTGTTTTAAATCCTAACTTGATAAAAAATTAAACCTACACTCTGATCTTAAAACCCAACGGATTCAAGGTTCAAACCTGGACAATTTCGACCTTTATAAACAGGGCGTGAAAAAATACTATCAATAACCAAATAGGACATCAGGAGACCTACTCCTGATGGGAAATTAGCCATAAAGAAGTAATTAAAAGGCGAGTCTATACCACTGGACAGTTTAATTAGGCCAGTGTAATTAAAAGGCGAGTCTATACCACTGGACAATGTAAAGCCACAGTATATTTCCAGTATCAGGGTTAATATCCATCAATAAACAGTAAAGCCAGGTGATTGCACACACCTGTATTCCAAAGGCATAAAGCGGACACGTTTAACTGCGTTTCCACCTGGGCGTTCATGACCACAAGACCGCGAACGGACAGTCAGGATTAATTACATGACACCGTGTCTATATTTCGGACGGTCACATTACACGGTTTTCTCACCTCGCTTGTTACACGGCTTGACACACCCGTGGCCGATTAGTCGTTTTCACTGTGACGTCATAGGACGTTACGTGTTCCACGCTACTTTTTTAAGTGAGTCACGTGCTCCACGCCGCTCTGGATTCCAGGATCTTCGTAACATGTGACATGTCCGTTGAAATGCTCACTCGTTCAGCTTTCACACAGTTAACACAAAATTTAGAAAGACAAATAGTGCAGTGCAAGACAGGGGAAAGCAAAATAAAGTACCATGGCGTTCAGGTGTAATAATGTAGGAAATTGCTGCTTTAACATGGTGGGAGACATTAAATGACTTTTTTTTTTCTAGTGGTGGCGAGATTAAGCCTTATTGAAGCGCCGAAGCTTTACAACCAACTGTGTCAAAAACAAGCTTATACTCGAAGGTTGTTATAGAAAATAATAGAAAAAAATTGTAACAGTTTATTAATTGACAACAAAGGCAATATGAAGTGGTAAAAGAGGCATTTCAAACAAATAAGTAGCTGTAAAACATCAAATTTGGTTAGAAGACAGAACCCTTGGGATTTCATCACCTACGTAAATAATGTTATTCAAACAGCAATTAATATGTCCGTGTCACCTTGATGATGGAGACATGAGGGGATAAGTTCAGTAATCGACCAGACAGTGTTCACTGACACGTTACGTATGTTTTTGTTCTCCTGACTTTCGAAGGGGTAGGTTAAATCATCACAAGTTGTTTTTTTCTTGTTGCATGCTCATGCTTGGCTGTTTTGTTATATTTTGGGCCATATAGAGCCCTGTATAGGTCAGACAGACACCATATTTCTCCGAGTGTCGCCAGTGTACTGTACTCCTATACCAGGATGACGTTGCCTAAATGTTGAATTTAAAAGTTTAAATAACATAAAATTTTTATGTGGCTACATCATCAGGAATTAATATTGCCACAGCGTTATATTTTTGTTAAAGTAAAATACATATATTTACACATCATTCATAGAAACAGACCTGCACACATCACCTCTCTTCTCCATGCTCACTGCAAGGGTGCAGGAGAGACACCGCTAAACAGTGAACCTATAAAAACATCAGCGAGTAACGTTAAACTACATGCCTTGCCACTTAATTGAACAGTCGTTATGAATATGTCGCAACACGCACTGCCAGCCGATTATACAATTGCACACCTAGTAAACACATTACGCACCAAAAGCTCCAGTTATTTAATGGCCGTTTTCTTCGGACTGGTTTTGTTAAGCCATGCAACGCAGTTCTGTATGAAACCGAAATGCAACTGCAATATAAACTGAGATCAAATCAATATCAAAAGTTCACGGTGAGCCTGAGGAAGTTTTTCCTTGCACTGTTTCACCAGGGTTTGTTCAGTTGGGGCTTGGACCCAGAATCATGTAAAGTTGCTTGATTTATACACTTGGCAATATAAAATGAGCACACACAGACTTGCAATTTTAAGCTGTATATATTACCACTGTCTCACTATTGATTTCACAATAGTTGACAACCCGATATCACAGCAATGTTGAAATGGCAGATGTTGACACAATTCTGTCACGTTATGCTGATTGGTCAACAGGGAAGAATAGTTGAAAATTCAATGTCTGAGCAACGTAGAAATAATGTTGTCAACATTCAGACATGATTTTAACACTATAATTAAAGAATCCTTAGGATTCCATCATCAAACAGAATTTAAGCATTTTGATTGGTTTAGAACTCCGAGGAACCCATGCTGTCACAATCACATTGCTATGGAGACACTAAAACGGGGCTGGGTAGTGGGTGGGTATAGGCATCTTGTGGCCAAATCGGATGTTGAGCCTTATGGGCTGGGCTGGGTGTTTTAGGGCAGAAAAGGAATAATAAATATAACTTCGAGCGGTTATGAGTAGATCCAAGCACACATACCAACAGGGACACCATGCACCATTGACTAAAGCAAAAAACAAAAGCAGCTTTGACCGTCGAGCAACTGCCTATGTTATCACTGCCTACATGGCCTGCAGTAGTGCTGCCATAAGGGTAAACTCTTCACAGGCTGCTTTAGGGACTCATGAAAGCGTGAGTTGGCAGCTCCATTAATTCCACTTTAAGCTTCTTTAAAATTATGTAGAACTGGTCCATTTCTAATGCACACTGTATGAGACATGCTAACTAAATGCAACATGTCCGTGAGCGCCTCCTACAGACCTGTCATGTGTTCGCAGCTTGCTGGCCAAGGAGAGCATGCGCCACTCATTCAATCGACTCCTCCCCTAGAGGACCATGTGACCCTTGAGGTGCTTCCTGGAGGAAGGTGCAGCCTCCAGCGGTATCTGGATTGATGACTAAATGACCTGATTTGGGAAACAAAGAAGGGAGGAGTAAAAAGTTTGTGGCACTTCATGTAATGTTTGACAAATTATGTTTTATATGTTTTTGTCTGAATGTTTCACACAGCTGGCAATCCTGCTTGTGCCAGTACTGTAAATTGTTATGCAGGTTGTTTTTAATGGGATTATAATGACAGTTATGGTTCACGAGAATTGATGCCCATGACTTTTATGAGGTGCTGCTGAAGGGGCGGGCCTTGTCTCCGCCCGTAAAGCTGGGAGGAATGTTAATTGGTTGAAGCTGTGGCCTGACCAAGCCTCACCCACATCGGCTCTTTGTTCTGACCACTCACGTGGGACTTAGAATCCCAATAACTCGACTGCTGCCTCTCCCCCTGAGCTGTTGGCCCCATCAGTGGGGTCACCCACGGACCCCTAGCAGGGGCTCGTCAATCGCTTGCACAATTTCCAGTGCTTTCCAATATTGGTAGGTTTTGTTTTTTTTCCTAAACCAAACGTTCCTTGGTCATGCTTTCTTTTTTCAATGCGAACATGGATTCAAAGATATTTTCAGCATGTTTCACTTGTACGTATTGTTTGTGAAGTTCAATGACTGAGTTCCATTTCCATGGTTGTCCTGTGGGTTTTTTTTAAGGTGTCTAGACACCCTCCATAAAGCTTCTCTGTAAGTGAAACCCTGCTGAACATCTCGTGAGCAGAGAAGTGGAGGAGTTACCGCAGAGATGCAGTCGCATGAATATGGCCTATAAACAGCTTTACTCAGGGACAGTTTTGTCACGATGAGGGGGTGTGGCTGTGGGGAGAGCCATTCCATACCAGAAACTCCTCCTCCCCTCAGTCTGTAGCTTGCTCCTCATGAGTGACATGCCCTCCTGTTGGGTCCCCTCAGTGTCCCCCAAATCCCCCAGTGTCCCTTTGGAGATCCTGTCACACCCAGAAATGCCCAGGTGCCCACCACCCTGTCCTTTTTTCGAGTGACTCAGATTGTCACATTCTACAGGTGTCTCCAATCTTACTGGATAATATTGATGGAAGGATAGATTATCAATTATTATTAGGATAGATTATTATTATTATTGTCAGGAATAATGACAACAACTACAATTGCTGTTATTATTGTTGTTATTATTGCTTTGTTGCCAGGGTAGCTAAGGCATTTAACCAAAGCAGGTAAGCATTTAATAATTCTCTACCTCATTCCCTGTATTGTTAAGGGTTCTAATTATTGTGTCATTACAGGTAGCTTGTATACAACATGCTGGCAAAGTTTAAGTAATAATTAACGCTGCAAGGCTGCAAGTGCTTCTGAAACTGATGTGTGATTGAATGAGCACATTACCTAAAATCACACATAATATCTTTAGCATTAAGCAAATCAGATAATGTTCTATTGTAGACAGATGATGCTTTGCAGAACAAGATTAGATATTTGGTAGCTGTAAAACTCCCCCAGAAAGGGAATTCAGAACTTGTTGGTCAGAGAGAATGACACTATGGACACTTCCCTGGGGAGGGGGCAAGCTCAAAGACTTACTAACTACACAGTATAAAAGACCAGCTTATGCGTTAATCAGCGAAACACTCTTAGAGATTGTCTGAGGCTGTTCTCCTTTTGCTGGCAAAGCAATAAACTGTCAATACTGGACAGAGTCTGCAATTCTTCTTTTCTTTGAAAGGTTCATTCAGTAAATTGCCATGACGACAGCAGAATGTCTCTGAGAATCCACCTCTCCTTTAATTAAACAATGACAGCAGAGCTTAGGACAGGAGATCTTAGCGAAGAAGAGAATAAGGATCGATTCTACAAGATCCATGTGTCTCAGCCCTGGAGTAGATCACGTTGATGTTACAGGACAATGCCCTCTAGTGGTGCTGTAACATTTTACACAGGGACATGGCATGGGGGAAGACACGTAGCATGCATGTAGCATGCATGTAGCATGCATGTGCATCAGCATTCTTGCTGTGTTCTCCATGGGTGCCGTATAGATGAGAACCCGATTTGGTGGAAAGCACATCGTCGTCTTTCCTGTGTAGCTTATTGTGCAGAATGCCCCCCGCGCTGCTTTTTAGTCTAGGCTGTTTTTTCTCCTTGTCACAGTCTGAAGCGATGGAATATTCCAGCATGGAACACGTGACGGACATACACAGAAGGCGCCTGGAGCTTACGCTAGGGCCAGGAACGCCAGAATCCATTTATGAATTCATATCGCGCAGAGGGAGTGGAAAAAAAGAGATTACTGCTATTGATGAGTCTCAGGACATAAAAGAATCCCAGAATTCACAATCGATAAACGCAGAAGAGTCAAACAAGAAATACAAATATGAACAAGTTAAACGCTGCTTCACACCTGAATAATCTTACAGGGTTTAATTGACCTGGCAATTTGTCAGTAATTAAAAATCACAATATTTACCATACTAAGAACCTGTGATTCATTATCCCTTTCATTGCACCGGTACGGAAACCAAAATACACATAAACAATTGCTTTGGACGTGTGCAAACGGCTCTTTTAATAAGTGACGCGCGGTGGAGCGGAACCCACAGTGTGTCCCGCACTAAGATGGATGGGGGGTTGTAACCTAACACAGGGACTATCACGCGTGACTACAGTAATGCAAATAAACATCCGTGACCTTGCACAACGGTGAAATAACTGAGAGACAGTTATGTGGAGGGGTGGGTAGGGGTTAAAACCTCAGGTCAGGCCGGTGGCGCTACTTTACCTTCTTAGATCATTTCGAGGGAGGGGGAGGCTATGCGGGGATGTGTGTTTGTACAGGAAAGGGAATCTATTCTGAGTCCACAGCGATCAACACACCCTTTCATTACTGAATCCTGTCATTCAGAAAGCCAAACGTTTTGTTAGTACGTGCTAAGAAGACTATAGCCTTACAGCCAAAGGGACAGTGGCTCATGGACTGTCTTACCCCAAATGCAATCACATTAACACATATCTGTTTCTACATGAACGATAGTATACTGTAGTAACGTACCAAAAGCAACTCCATTCCTATCCCATGTATAGTGTGGGATCAAGCAGGAAAAGCTGCGGGTAGTTTTACTGCTAAATTGGGCGTGATGAAAAATAGCTGTCAGAGTGGATGAAGAGGTCGCCGTCTCCACATTCCGAAAGTTTGGGTGGATGAAGAGGTCACCATCGCCACATTCCGAAATTTTGGGTGGATGAAGAGGTCGCCGTCTCCACATTCTGAAATTTTGGGTGGATGAAGAGGTCGCCGTCTCC
>JAACJT020000053.1:1019216-1032617 GCA_009936485.2 Gymnarchus niloticus
TACCATCTACCATCCTTTTTGGTAAATGGTATACTGTTTGGTGTATACCATCCTGTTTGGTAAATGGTATACTGTTTAGTGTATACTATACTGTTTGGTGAATACCTGTTTTAGACTATTGTATTTTGTTTGGTGTATCGCATCTGGAGTCTTGCATTCTGTTCGGTGTATACCAATCTGATTGGCATATCACATGCTGTTTGGTGGATACCATCTTCTTTTGTGTATACTGTCCTCTTCAGTGTATGGCATTCAGTTTGGTATATGGCATGCTGTTTGGTGTATTCCATCATGTTTGGCATACAGCTTCCTGTTTGCTGTATACCATCCTGTTTGGCATTTGGAATATTTTTTGGTGTATACCATCTTGTTTAGTGTATACCGTCCTGTTCAGTGTATGGCATCCTGTTGGGTATATGGCATGCTGTTTGGTGTATGGCATACTGTTTAGTGTATACCATTCTATTTGACCTATGGCATCTTTTTTGGTATATACCATATTCTTTGGCACAAGGCATCCTGTTTGGTGTATAGCATCCTGTTTTGCACATGGTGTTTTGGTAGTTCCATTTTCAGCAATGTGGCATTTGCAGCCAACTCATCCAACTCACACATGCATACGAGACAGTTTTCCCAAAGTCTAGTAACTATGAGAGATACTCTGGTTTCCAGGGGGAAAAGACTAAAGCAAGACCAAAATATGGGAGCACAGATTGTTGGAAGGCGTTTGTCTCCCACTGTCAAAAACTGCTCCCTGCAGCATTTTATGGGTAGACTGAATAAGACTAGGATAAAAACACATCACATGTTAATAACATAGCATTGAGTCGTTTCCTCAGAGAAAAGGATTAATGTTGTTTTCAGACATAAGATGTCTAAAATTTGAAAATTACCTTTTTATTTTTCCAGCTGAATATTTATGTCAGGATAGGTCTTTCAGAATTGCCCTGCGTTGGCTGAGATTTCAAGGCAGGGAGGGCATGATTTAGTTTTTTTTTTTCCTCTAACCCCCCCATCACCACTATAGTGGCCTATCTACAGCGCCCAGGAAGCTGCTGGGTCTTGGTGGAGCCACAATTCTGTCCATCCATCATCCTTATCAGGGAAGTCTGGCAGCACTGGAGTCCCAGGCTGTGGGGCCTGCACCGGCGTTAGGGCCCACTGAGAGTGGGGCTCTGGGTCCGGCAGACACCAAGCGAGGCATTACCGTGATAAGCCCCGATACAAACAAAAACAATCACCCTCAGCCGGGACATCAAAGGACACCGTTTCAATTTAGCACAGGGAGGGGAAAGGACGACTATAACTGCTTCATCAAAGACCCCGCAGATGGTCCGGGATAATGATGACGTCTTAAGAACGTAATGATTAAGAAAACGAAGGTATGGAAGGAAAAGCTGGCTGGTCTCTGCCTGAAAAAAATACACAAGAAAAATATGAACTTCAGTGGTCAACAAACAGAAAATATCCCATAACAAAACAGACTGTGCCAGAACCTCAGTCAAAGGCCATCCAGTTTATGACTTTAATAAAACATTTGTAATGTCTGTTTGTGTTTCGCTACACCAATACAGCAGCATCTCATCAGGGCATCGGCGTTAAACAGCGGCCGTAATGAGCGTGATTCTCTGTGCTTTTCGGGATTATTTTAGTAAGAAAATGACCATGAATACATCTGAGCAGATCTAGATAAACAGACGATTTATCTGGGAGAAATCTAGTTTACTGGATGAGTGATGTTGCTTTAGTCAGCAAATTAATAGAATCAAAACTAATTACCGGAGGTTCGGTTGAAGCAGGTCGAACTACAGTTAAAAGACCAACAGGCTGGAAAAAGCACAATGTCATTACAGAACTGGTGAAGATCTGATTTTGATAACATTAAAGAAAATCTTCCTCTATTGTGGTTTCCATCTGCCCCGTGCCTTTTAAATTCCAGCTGGCACAAACCAGACAACAGGGCCTTTGAAGCCGGGCCGAATCATTAGCGAAACCTGCTTTCTGATGTGTCTGGCACGGCAAACCCCAGGACTTCTAAATCAATGCAGTCCACCGAGGAAATATTCCTACTAATACGATATTACACAGAATATTTTTATTGGGCTGTTCAAATTTGTAGAACGTAGTCTGCAATCGCTTGGCAGAAAGGTGATGTTATATCCACACTCCCAGAAATATTCAACAGAATTCATTAAATCATATGTGCAAATTATTTATGGTGATCTAAAAATTAACATGAAATTTGCTGATTTTATAAATCAGGAGCTGCAAAATTTTTAAATTTTGAAGCAGTTTTCGTCTGTTCCTTTGAAAAATACAGACTGGAATTGATGACTGGGTGTCAGCAAGGTTCCCCGTGATTTACATTTTTTAAATATACAACTGGCATAGGTGAGTGTGTCTGTGCGTGGCTTTACAATGCTTTATTCTAATTACAGTGCTTCACCGTAAGGAAGGCTTTCGGCCCTCTTGCCGAACACGTTCTCAGATCCACAGCCCAATACGAGCCACTAATTAAAAGCACCTGGTATTGTGTGTGAAGATTGTGGTTTTGCTACCTTTGTCTATGGGTACAGGATAATTTGGGCCTAGTGATGTAATATTTCCACGATTTCTGACTCATGCTAACTCAGATATTTGAGTATGCATTTACGTTACAGCTCAGTGCTAACTGAGAGGATCCACGATCACATTCAGACCTATTTACAACACTGTAATGATGCAGACCTCAAGCAACGAACAATAATTCTGGGTGGCTCACTGGGGATTCCTCTACTTCATTTCTGATCCGTTTTAAGCTGTTGAAGCTTCGTCAGGACATCCGTGCCAAAGCAGAAACAGAATTCTTAGAATTAAGTCAAATTACCATATAAACTCTTTGATCTTTTTGTGGAACTTCCCTTACAAATTAGGAAGAGATGTGAGTCACCAGCTTTCAACTGATATTAAAGCTTTTGTTTTATTCCAGATAGTATAATTGTGAAATGAATCTCCTACCTTCCTCCAGTTTAGCCATTCCCATATATTGCCGGGAAAACGTCAGCTGGGAAAAGTATTCATAAAAATGTTGCATATTGATTTGAGATGAACTGATGATTTCAAAGAGCATCTAGAATCAGTGGGACTGGGTGTAAATCACGGACGGAAAACCAAAAATGTTCAACAATCGCTAGTTAAGGCTAGCAGGCCAGATGTGGCTGGGCGCCGTTGAGTCGAAAGACAGATTTACTGCCGTTTCTTTAATGAGGTAACATCCTTTTCACTCGCGGACTTTTAAGAACGTTTTTTTTCTGCCACATGTGAAGAAGCAGGAAACAGTAGTTCAGGAGAAAGAAAGGGACAGAGATTTCTTGAATTTCGCACCAAGTGCTTGAGGCACTTAGCTTGCGAGTAGTTAAAATTCAACCATGCCAACTATGACTGATTAAGCGACACGGAACTTAATAAAGCTTCCTTCAAAATGTCAACTTTCCAAAGGTCAACAAATCAAAAGAGGCCAGCGAGCAAAATAAACCAAGGAGTTGTAGCATCGTTATGATAAAAACAAAAAAAAAAACAAAAGGTTGACCTTTTGGTAAAGAGGTGGTAAACAGGAATCAAATTCAATGTGACAATACAGTAGCTAACAGGGGTTAGCTTAGCTGCCCTCAAGGGCCAAGCCAGTGCATGGCCAGACTATTCCATGGTGTGGAGGTGAACTCAAAGCCACCAGGCTCTGCTGCTGCAGTGACAATTTTGACTTGGTCTGAGAGCTCAAGAAGTCCCATGGACATGAGTGATGACGGGGCGCAGCAAAGTCTGAAACCGAATTTCCGTGAAAGTGATGTAATCCCATGCTTTGGGTCAGGCCGCGATGTTATTATCTCGATTTCGGGCTCATTAATCCAGCACGGCGCAGCACGATGACAGGGTTTCCACCTTGTCCCAGCTGCCAGAACCTGCCAGCTGATTTAGGAGGCCTCCTAGCTCTGGTATGTAAACCATTTGCCACAGGAATGTATAAGCAAGCCATAAAAATAGGATTTGGGCTGAGGCACGCAAGACAGATCATGCCATAAAACAATGCGTCCAGCTCGGCGGCGGTAAGCAAGCGGTATCTCTCGCTGGCCATTGGGAGGGTGGGGGTTCACAGTTCACAAAATGACAGGCCATAGATTTGAGAGGGCATGTTTAAAGATGCTAAAGGATTATTTGGTCAGGGCAGTTTAAATCTCTTTTTCAAATAAACTACGTGTAACGTATGACACTCAGGAAGCCACCTCAGAATAAGACAAAGCCCAATGAGAACTCTGAGGCTGGTTTTTCACATGAAGTTCGGCACCGATCAAGACCAACGGGGATGCTGCTCTTAAAGACTCGTCACGATCTGACACCACGTCACAGGTAGCGGTGGAGCCAGAGTCTGGCAAGAGACGACCCCACGATCAATTTCCGTCCTTCGCATGATGGCTGCTGCTCAATTGCTATGAAACTGTACGCCAACATCCACCATGACTGAAAACCATTTTGATGAGGAAGAGAGCATCTGTAATAAAAAAAAAACAAAAAACCATGAACCCATCCAACTCTGAGTGTCTCAGTGGTAGGAAGATTAATGGTAATGTTTTGCTGGCCCGTGTCAGAAAAACATCCAGGAATGGCACGGCTTCTAAAACTGCAACACGAAATGCGAGCGTACTGCTGTTGCCATCGCATCGAAATGCCACGTGGGCCCCGCCATGCTTCTTTGTTCAGCTACGTCCTCAACTGGGCGGCTCTCCTGCGAGTGCAGTGACTCCAAAACACGACGCATGTCAAACGCAGAAATGCAGCACGGGCTTCATTTGTTAGATAAAATGCATTCATTTATAGTTGTTTCATGTTTTACAGCGAAAGAATAATAAACACGAGTGACCATGTACATGAGCGATGTCTTTCACCAACCAAAAAACTTTTGTTTGAGGACATGTCAAATAAGTGGAAAATTACTGCGATGTACCAAATGAAAACAGGCAAGGAAACGTGGAAGGACAGAACCCTCTGTAGATAAATTAGCACGCTTCCTGGGTGCAGAGTGTTTAGTTTCAAAAGAGGCGTAAACGAAGGGCGTTATTACTGCTAAAATAGTGACAGTAGCCTCAGAGTGGAGGGCATATCGATACAGCATAACATGCTATGTGTCAGTTCCATGTAGGATAAAATGCACCCTGTAGCAGAGAGCTCCGAGGTCCCGCGTCAGTAGGACTGGTATCAAAAAAAACTTCAGGGGAAAAAAGAAAACTGTGAAGGGGGGGGACCGTGGTGGCGCTGGTCGGGGGGCAGGGTGGAGGTGTCTGCTTTTTCTCAGGGGTTAGCGGTGTGAGCAGAACCGACGTGGAAAAGCCAGGGAATGGAAGAGTGGGGAGAGCGACACAGGCAGAGAGAAGGGGTGACAGGCCCAGGCTTGGGCGGGGGGGGGTGAATTAAAGGGGTGGGCCAGTACCGAGCCATGAGGGCATCACAGTGACTAGCTGAGGGTCTCCGTCCTGCATGGAGTGCCGACATGGACAGAAGGTGCTGTTCACACCTAGAGATGTTAGACATGACAACATGGAGGCCCTCGAACTGTCCAGCTTTTCAGAAACACAAATAAACATCTCGAGACCACTCTGAAGTCTACGTTGCTGGGTACTTTGTGAGAGTTAAAGCTGGAGGAACGCATGGCTAATAGCCTAGCAACCTTCACATTTAGTGGGGCAGTTCATGCACAGGAAAACTGGGTCCTGAGGGGTCACTTATAACAAGGCAATAGAACGACTTTTCATACAGTAGACTCCTTTATTTCTCAAGGGTTTACAGCTATGCAGCTTTCCTGTGACAAACTCGCTGGATCTTTCTACAAGCTCTGATCAGAGACGTCTTAATTGAACAGCATGCAGTGTCCATCCCACACACTTTGGAGTGATGCAAGAACGGTTCATCGGACTGAAAATGTTAGAGCAACGCTGGAAGGCGGGGTGATTCCGTCAGTGTGAAGACTGGTCTTTAAAACAGCTTTAGAGCTTCTCGCTGGTGTTTGGTACCAACAGCACAGTCACAATGTGATGGTTCTTCAAAGCGTGGACTTAATGCCCACCTGGACTCACAGTAGCTGCCGTTAACCTGTGAGTCTTGTGTCAGGACTGTAGGTGGCGCACTATAGTGGTCAGGTAACTGGTCTTACTGGTGCTACGATCCATGGTGCAATAACCACACTTCGCAAAGCATTCAACACACAAGTGTTTACTTGTTTCTCCTGCACTCCCCCCAGCTGAACACTATACAACCCGGGGCCTAGCCCTGCTAGTGCAAAAACACATCGATATGGTGACACTAACACACGACGTATACACGAACACACGATACACTACAACACTTCACAATATGACACACAACAATATTTATAGCACATAATTACACTATACAGACACACACACGGCATGAACAGTTGGCACTGTGCCAGGGAATCCAAGCCAATCGGATTCCCTCCCTTTCAGCTCCAGATTCCCTCCCTTTCAGCTCCAGATTCCCTCCCTTTCAGCTCCAGCACTATAACATACAATACTTCTGCTTGTAGAGCCATCATGTGGCCAAGCGTCATAGCCTTGGACATGGTACCCACCCCAAACTGCTCCGGCAGAAATATTTGCCAGCATGAATGGTAACTGTAAATCGAAAGTCTGTATGACAAGTGGGACGCGAAGGCTTCTGATGAACATATAATATAATAAAATAAGAAAGACTGAAGGTTGCTGGTTCATGTCTCATTAGGAGCGCTCATGCTGAACCCATTAACAAGGCAATTAAGCTAAATTGTACTTAAAAAGCAAAACTTTTACGGGTCACTTTGAATAAAAGAATTGGTGGAGCAGCTAAATATAAATATTTATATCGAAATTGATCCCAGGTCTCACGGGAGGTTTAGGGGAAGGACAAGGCACCCTCCTTTTACCCACAATCCCCCTTCGTATTCCAGTTAAAAATCCAGCACCCACTGAGATCTTTCTACACAGCTCTTCCTAAATCCCTTTTTTCCCAGTCCGATTTTCAGCACTGAAAAATGCACCGGTGGCGACGGGTATACCGGCACGATTTGGACACCCGGGCGGTCTCGTGTTCGAAGACGACCCCTGCCGAGTCCAAACAGTGAAATAAAGGGATTTGCTTGGTGTCTGCCTAGGGGTCACCCTGCATGGCCAGCACCCTGTTAGGTGGGCTTCTGTCCAGATCAGTGGTCTCCAGCAACACAGCAAATAAATCAGCTTGTGGGACATTGTGGGGGGGTGGGGGATTAACATGGTTTCATTGCTGCTGTAAACAAGCAGCGTAATCGGCTGCAAAAGGGGGCCCTCAAGCCACCTTTGCTGCATTCCATGCACAAGACCTTATCTTTATTGGTGGGGAACAAGAAGAAGTTGGGGGGGGGGGGGACTGAGATGCCCATGGGACGCCCACAACGCAAAGGAAGAGCGGGTCATGAAGAATCGGATCAGCGGAGCCTGCGTTTCTTAGCGTGAGGCCGTCTGCAGCCTGCAGATTTCTGGAGCTCCGACGTTGCATGTGAGAGCTGAGCAGGACAAGGCGGTGAACGTAAACCAGAGACCAAAGAAGAAGAAAGTACTTTTCAAGACAAGCCCATATGCAGAGGTGGAAGTGGGGATATTTGTTTAAAAACCCAGGGCCCAGAGTAAGCCCTTTAAAGTGGGGCCGCAAGGGAGGGATGGGGTGAGGTGGGCCACGTTGAAAAATCTACATGATGACACAAACAATTACGGGGGAAATTCATAACACGGCCAAGATGCCTTCTCATGACTTATTTTGAACGTTTCCTCATTTTTTTCAAGCGTCGGGGAAGAGAGAACAAGAGGGCCAAGGAAGAGTGTGTGCGTTTGTGTGTGTTAGGGCGTAGAGGGATTTGGGGGGGGGGGGGGCGTCTATGGCTGCCAGCAAATTCAAGTCCCGCCATTCATGCGTCGCTGAGATGAAAAAGTTGAGGGACATCCAAATCGATAGAAGTGACGATGGCTCGTGGAACAGATATGTGTCGCCTATAAAGGCTGCTGGGAAAATATTACCAGTATAGTGTTTCATATCTGGATAGTTGACAATTTAATCAGCCGTGTCAGAGTTTGCTACTCGCCAGAGTGTGTGCAGGCCTTTTGGTGCCTGTGGGAATCTGGCTGGAAAGAACACTCGTTTGTGTTTTTGGGACGTCCAGTACATAAGGGACGGTGGGGCCTCGTCATCGGTAATTACTGTTGGCCTGCCACTCAAATACCATAATGTTTTTAAAAGCCCATTATTATTATTTTACATTAATTTAAGAATCTATAGGTACCAGAGTTTGATTGGGAAAACCACCATGAATGAAAACGAGCGTGTTACCAGACACACCAACTGAGACCACTGCAAAAAAAATTGTGATACCTTCAGCCTGAAACACACCAAACATACTATAAAATTAAAGGCCCGGTTAATAAATTTCCATTTTAAACACTCATGATTGCCAATTGTTTCATCTACTAAGGAAGCAAACAGAGATTCTGTAGACCGGACAATGCAAGAATGGCAGGACTATGGTTGGGCAACCCCCTGACAATTTATTTAATTTGAAGCGGTAATTATAGAGTTTTTTTCCAACAGGATATAAAATAGCGTTTTCAACCTTGTGCTTCCTGGTATTAACAGAGGAGACAGTAAAAGATGTAGCTAACTGCTTTAACATAAACAAAGGCTCTGTAAGGAAGCTTTTTATGGAATATGTGTGTTTAACTGGAACTTGACACCTCTGATTTATTGCTATATTTAGATAAGAAATGCAGTAAATGGTTTCTAAATAGCGTCAAGGTCATGTAATGAAATAGGATAATGTTTTAGTCCGATAAAGATAAGATGATAGCGCGCTACAGCAGGGAAGAATGCTACTTGAAGGAGGCAGGGGGAATTAACAATAGCAAGCGCGAGAAAGTGATAACCCGCGCGTTCCTTTCAGCTGCCTCCAGATGACTCCCATTAGGAATAAAAATACTGTACGTGCGCTAGCAGCTCACACTGACCACATTCAAACCTGACCGTATTTGGAGGCACTTCGTTACTTTATTGTTATGTTTCAGTTTGTCCCAAGAACATTTCGGCCTGCGGCGTTACTGACGGTTAATAAATATCGCACATGCTTTGGCGGTTAGACGGTTATTTACATAATAAGCAACGCTTTACGATTTATTCGTGACTGAACGAATTTTTACTTTGTATAGGCGGATCTTTGTGCAGACTTTGGTAACCTGCCTGGGGAAAAAAATAAATGTCCCTTAATTTTCCAGCCGATCTGATGATAATAAAATACCTAAATTGCTAAATATTTCTGAAGTACCTAAGGCGTGTAAATTTATCTAAGTGAAATGTCATAGCACTCTCACAATCACTAATAATTTAAAAATGTTCATTACAAAACCATGTCTGATTTATAATAAAAACACATTTAAATATTTCATATTGTATTTGATACACAAAAATGTTAAAATAGGTCTACTCGTTAATAATTATTTCGCTAAAATAGTAGTAATTATTTTAAATCTTAAATGTATTAAAATTACAGCGCTTCTTAAGGCAATACACATACAAATAAATTACGTTAAGTTTATTTAACCTTCAGCTCATTTCAGAACTTAAGCAGGAGCAATTGGCGTTTTTAAGGACGGTGGTACTGCATTTTAATGTGTATAATATTGCAGTCTATTAAATGTATATCTAACTTAAAGGTGAACAAGCCATAAAAGACAGTTTGAAGGAAACGGAATAATAACGGATGAACTCTGCCACACATAAAAATGTAAAATGTAGTTAGAGTTGTTTGTTCAATCCGTGATTTGCTCATTCACTCCCTTAATGAAGCTGACAAAACTCTGGAGAACTTCGTGTAAATCCCAGCCCCCACGACGCCTTAATCTTAAATCACCCAGCTATTGGCCTCACAACGCAGATTTTCTGCTGACGGACCCTGGCGAAATATTACACGCAAAATACAACGATTTCTCCCAGCGTTAGTTCACCACGAAGTGACTCGTTTAGGATAAAATTATACGGTTATTCTAAAGCGTAAAGGATTCCCTTATATGGAGTAGACCGAAGTAGAATCGCAGGGATATTTAAATATTTATTCGAGAAACCATTTCAATATTTGATATTCACATTAAATCATACATATGTTGGTGCAAATATATCTGTATATGGCTGTTAATTTACAATAAACGCAAATATAATTATTGGACAAAATGTTCAATGGAATTCAAGTCTAAAATTAAAAGACTCGAAATATTGTAACAGTAAGGCTCATCTCACAAATACACTTGTTTAAACACGTTTGGAGACTTTTCCACACAACGAAGAAAAACAACGAAATCTAAAGGTCACTTTCTCTATATTTTGTTGTGAACCCACACACACACACACACACACACACACACACACACACAGGAGCGCGTGTATATCTTTCACGTGATGCCA
The DNA here is from genome assembly GCA_009936485.2 of Gymnarchus niloticus. Taxonomy (NCBI): domain Eukaryota; kingdom Metazoa; phylum Chordata; class Actinopteri; order Osteoglossiformes; family Gymnarchidae; genus Gymnarchus; species Gymnarchus niloticus. The sequence continues at coordinate 1,029,717 of JAACJT020000053.1, forward strand.
CTGCCATAAGCGCCCCAGGGGCAACTACTAAATGAATGCCCTTAATCATTGCGGGGTAAGAGTAGCGGCGAGCCGCAGTGTGCAGCTTTAGCTAAACGAGGTCTCGCAATCTCCTCCCAGCTCGTCAGCCCACACGTCCATTGGCTGACTGCGGGCTCTTCTCCTCTCTAGGCCATATAAACGTCCACCTCGCCGTCTATGGAGAGGACCACGCTTCCTGCCTAAATGATTTGGCTCCACCGAAACGGAGAACTTTCCCTTATCTGCTTGTGTCTTAGACCGGGACTTTAATTAAAACATGACAGTGATGCGTTATATAAATCAGCCTTCCGAAGGAAATTGATTGTAATGCACGTGTCTTTAAATGAGGTTTTATGTTAAGTCACAGCCCATGTCTTGGATAAGTACCCACTCTATTCTCTTTTAACATCTGCTCTCGCATACGTGAGAACGAGCCGAATCCGCACAGGAGAACCGGAGCCTGCACGTACCGAAGACGGGGGAAGGCAGTGATTCGGACTTGGTGGAGTTGCGAGATGAACGTCATTGGGAGCTACCAGCATCACCACCTGATGCACGAGGCCTTTCCCTTCGTGCAGAGGTGTCATCAAGAGAGCCCCTATTTCCAAAGCTGGGTGGTAAACCACGGAGAGGTACAGGCGGATTTCCAGATCCAGCCCTCCTACACCTCTGAATTCGGGCCGTCGGGGCCTACGCACGACACCCAGCTGCATTCACCGGCGGGTCGCATGGGCAAGAGGCGAGCATCCGTACCGAAGAAGGAGAGGCGCAGAACGGAGAGCATCAACACAGCCTTCGCCGAGCTGAGGGAGTGCATCCCCAACGTGCCGGCCGACACCAAACTCTCCAAAATAAAGACTCTACGACTGGCAACGAGTTATATCGCTTATTTAATGGACGTGCTGGCTAAAGACGCAGGTGAGACGGAGGGCTTCAAGGCTGAGATCAAGAAATTTGACAATAGAGATCTGAAGAGGAAACGAGAAATGGTGAGTTTGAATTTATTTTGAATTTGAATATATTTTACAACTAATTACAGAAAAGATGTGTATATAGTCTGGTACTATTAAAATACACAACTATCCCTACAAGTAATATATTTTACAGTAAATATCCTCTGTTCTAAATAAAATATGCCCAATAATTCAACAGTACAAGGCGTTCTCGGTATTATTGTATCAAATAAAATGTATTTCGTACGCATTAGATGACCAGATACGCGTGTCTTAATGCAATAAATACGTCCAAAACTTACCAAATGAAGTATAACAATCGAAATGACAAAAGATTGAGAATATCTTTAAAACATAACTAAAATTAGCCAGGTGTTAAGACAATAGCAGCCAAATAAATACATAATCAGAGAGTTCATCAATCCCCCTTAAATTGTCTTTAAAATATTTTACATTATCGTTTAAATATAACAGCGACAGCGCATTTGCACAAGGCCTTCTCGAATATGTCCAGTCATTTTTAAAAGTCATTTAAAAACGCGTTAAAACCGATATTATGATATATATAACGCCATGTAAAATATATTTCCCATCGGGCATTAACAGCTGCATCTGTTAGTCCAGCGCATGTGGATTTGCTGTTGTAACGATTTTCAAATTTTGTCTTTCAGAGTGAAGGTCAACAGGAATCGTTAGGAAACGAGAAAAAATGTAAAGGCAGGACTGGTTGGCCCCAGCAGGTTTGGGCTCTGGAGCTCAGCCAGTGAAGGTCGTGCGTCCCCCAGAGACTCAGCATCGGAGCACAGCGACGTGCCAAGCTCGCTTTTCAAAGCACCAGCAAGATGCACAGACTTTTAAGAGCATTTACCAATTATTTTAACATTCTTTTAAAACCCTTTCGCTGTTTTTCTACCAAAAGACGATATTCTCGACATCTAATTTAAATCCATATGCATAAAAATGCAAAATAGCGGGAAACTGTTTTTGTGTTACGTTTTTAAAGCTTGATTTTTTTTTTCCTTAAATTGTTATTGATATTATTGGTATTGACAAGTCAGCACTACTTTCCTACTGAGGTGGTATGGACATACAAATATTGTATCTGTCCTACTGTATCCTGTAAGTGTGGATGTTTGAATCTACCTCAAATTAAGTCACTATTAGGCTGAAATATAATAAATATAATTATCGAAGTCAGGGTATTTCTTAGCCCGCGTCACACCGCACAATAACGGGTCGAGTCGTCGAATTTCTTCTTTTTTTTTCTTTAATAGAATAGCAGGTTAAAGTAAAAAGTTTTTACTCCGTAGTAAAAGTAAAAACTCCGCCAATTAATAATATTCAATAATATAAAAGGTAATACGCTTAAGTATCGAATTTTGTAACATTTAGTGTTTCGCTTTGAAGTGGCAGCAGCGGAGTAATCGGAAAACAAGATGCCCGTGATGTTTAACACTCTACACCCATTCAGTTGTGTAGATCGTCTTTGTTCAGCATCATATCCTGGAAAATTAAAATGCCTTCACATACGAATACACTCCAGAAACACTGCTACGTTTCCTACAAAAGGTCGTAAAATGCTCTTCGCCCAGAGCAGATGGGCTTTCTCCTGTGTATTGGCCAGGGATGGCTTCGAGGGCTTTGTTTGAAAATATCGCCTGTTTATTTACTCGTTCTTATCGCCCACGTGTTGATGGGGAGACGCGAAAGGGTTAATAAACAGAGCGCCGCGATGGAGCCGCGTTAAATTCCTCTCTGATGGTAAATTCCCACAGAAGGAACGAAAAATTACCGGCTGTCCGTATCACCAATGGAGCCGCGTTAAATTCCTCTCTGATGGTAAATTCCCACAGAAGGAACGAAAAATTACCGGCTGTCCGTATCACCAATGGAGCCGCGTTAAATTCCTCTCTGATGGTAAATTCCC
>JAACJT020000053.1:1032717-1051169 GCA_009936485.2 Gymnarchus niloticus
CAGAAGGAACGAAAAATTACCGGCTGTCCGTATCACCAATGGAGCCGCGTTAAATTCCTCTCTGATGGTAAATTCCCGCAGAAGGAACGAAAAATTACCGGCTGTCCGTATCACCAATGGAGCCGCGTTAAATTCCTCTCTGATGGTAAATTCCCGCAGAAGGAACGAAAAATTACCGGCTGTCTGTATTACCAATTAAGATGCTATTATGTTGCTTCAGTAGTAGTTCTCCGGTCCATGTTCAGTTGGAAACGGTTATACCTTTTAGACCGAAAAAAATCTGAAATCTTGTATTTCATTTGTAATAATTTTATGCACATGTATATAGCTATACAGTAAACATCAGACGTATTAATTTTAATCCGAATCAGTTGCCAGGCTGTTGTACTAAAATGCTCCACCACGCATAAGTTTAACTCCATTTAAAAACAAACATTCTATTGCATTTCACTGGCCTCTGATTATTATACTGGTAAATGCTTGACAGCTGAAAAGGCAATAAAGAATCAGTTCCACCATGAAACAGACCTTCTCCTGGCCGATAACAGGGAAGGCGCGTTGAAACGTTGCAGCAGCACTTTTTTTTAAGGATATTAGAGGAAATATCTACATTTTAATATCTTTTCTATTTGTTGCAGACTTTTAAATAATTCAGAACACATCACTTTAACAGCAGGCTATAGGAAGTAGTTAAAAATTAAAATTAAACTGGAAAATATGACCAGTAAATTCTGCGATGCGAGCGACAGAATTGCCACACCGACTAATCTCTTAATTTAATCCGGCCGAAAACGCAGCATCTTCCGTGCACCTAGAATTTCAACACGCCGAACGCGCTTTTTTTCGGTCATAATACTAACAACCGACTGAATTCTTGATGAAAAATCTAAAAACCTCGCAAAATCTAAACATCCCGAACTACACCTGCAGAATGTCGTTAAAAAAGCCGACGACACAAATCAAAATGAATCGACAAATAGCTGGCGTATGAATGATGTGTGAACTGCATATTGATGAACTGGCAAATTTCCATTACAACGTATCGTATAATCCACGCGTGTTATGTCGGGCCGGTGGCCGAGGCTCATCGAAATATTAATAATAATAGCCATTCTGTCCAGTTTTGTTTTATTTCGGATTTAAGGTACCGTTGGGGACCGTGTCTTGCCAGATTTACTGGGCCTCATGTTTCTGAAGTGACAAAGTCATGTAAGGTAGGACTGAAGGCGCAGGTCTTACGTGAGACACACCAGCAGGTGCACACTTCAGAGAGGCTGAACACGGCTTTATTTGGCTAATGAGGGGCAACAGCATGGAGCTGACCCAAACAGCACGCTTCGTCGTCGCCAGACACCTGCACTCTCATCAGTTTATTGGTGTTTCATCTATTATTAATTTGTTATTTTTTGGAGACTCCTCTGGAAAACTTTGCGGTGATGTAAAATGTATAAAATGGCGCCACCCAGTGGTAGAACCATATAACTAACTGTGCTTCGTTTTCTGCGTAGATGGTGCAGTACAATTACACAGAATACAAAGCAAAAAATCACCAGTTAATAGTATAAGACACGTACTATTTATTATACAGCGTAAGAAAACAGTAGATTCAATGACAGCCGAGGGGGTTAATTCGGATTTAGCGAAATCTGCATTCACCTGCTGTAGCCTATATACTTGCTGACTAATAATCAGGATACGGTCTTATACATCAGGTGAACTGCTTAATATACTGTATTTTGTTTTCTTATGTTTTAGCTTCTACATTACTCATTCATTTTCCAGCATTCTAAGTTTCTGTCTATAGTTTCTCGCACAGAAACGACTGTAAAAACAAATTTAAGTCTTTTAAATTGCGTGTCAAGCGCATCATTTTCCCCTCTGAAGGCTCAAGCAGATTTAAAATGAGGTCACATGAGATACGAATGAGCTTTGAATCTTTGACTAGACCACGTTGAAGTTTTTTGAAGAGCCACCACTATACACCGCGTCCAGATGTAGGGGTGTCAAGACATCTGTCAAAATTTGCCTTCCTGATGTCTCAGAGTGCATACCTCCATCAACAGAAACAGGCGAGATTGCCACGTTGATTTTAGCTTTGTTAGATTAGCCTCTTGAAGTCACCACTCTGTTCTGTTTGTGACGACGCTTTTATTAAATTATCCACAAGAAAATACGCACATTTTAACCTAAAATAGCAAACATGTCAAAGCGAGAACCCAAGAAAACTGACGTACTTACACATTCAAAAAGGAGCATTGCAACAGCTCATGTCATCTGAAAAAGGAAAAAAAAAAAAAAAAACGTACACGAACGTAAAAAACATAGATTTCAATAACTGAAGCTCTTTAAATTTCAACTGAATTAGATTTCTTAACTGAAATAACGCTGATTAAACACATTCATCTTGACGTTATGTGAGGCCCAGTTTGTTTTTCCAGAAATGGTATGAAACACACATAAAGGGAAAACCGAATGGTCAAATTACTTAATCTATAACATAAACTGCTTAATGTGTTTTTATTGAGTCCAAGTGGAAACACCTCTTATGAAAATGCGAAAGCCGTCAAAGAGAAAAGAGATCAAACGCGAGTGAAATAATCTTGAAATGAAAGAACGACAATGACATCTTTCTGGCTTCTAGTTTCTACACAATTATGTGTAAAACATTTCTCAACTAATAATCATAATAATGTTGCTAGGCACCACATCGCCGCCTCCTGTGGTCTGGAGTGAGGACGGTAACCAACACGGTATATTCTGAGCCAGTGCAATATACCTGCCACTTGACTGACTGCCTGTGACATGCCGTGAAATGGTGACATTTTAATAGCTTCCTGTCGTAGCCAACATCAAAATCTTAGAAAAGAAAAACAACAACGTTGATTACGATTTTGCAGAAGAACTGACCTTAGAACATCAATTTCCCCACCGGTTTTTAAAAAATCATAAATAAAACAGTCATAATACTGAGATCCCAACATGGACGTAAGGTCTGGAGAACTGATGGAATGGTAGACGTATCTCATAACATTCCAACAGCAGCACTGAGACGCGTTTACGACGGACTTGCAAATGATTCCTAAGACAGAAAATCGGCTACAGTAAAATGTGTTTTTTTTTTTCTTCACAGCATACAAGACACTAAAAAGGGAAACAAGCAACACGGACACACAAAGGGTTAAAAAAAAAAAAGAAAATTGTGATGTGGCTACAGGCACTCTTTGCTGAAGTACATCCTAGACCACGAAAGAGAAAAAAATTGTGGAAAATAATTTACTTTACAGAAGCTGACGGGGGAAAAAGTGAAACCTACAGTATTGTGAGCATAACCTCCGCCCAGCTACATGGATAGCTGACAGTATTGTTTCACAACAGATGGCCCCGTTAAATTTGCAAACCTGGGTACAGGAAAGTCAACACCACGGTCTCTGCCTGGAATTTTAAAATTGTCAACTTTCACATTTTTCTACTGTGCTGGGACAGACAGTTTAGAGTTTTGCGGCTGGATCTCAACTAGAATAATTAAAAAAAAGTTAAGGCAGAAAACCTACAAGACTCTCCTCCAGAACTTCATTGTTTTTCATCTTTGTACAGTATATTCACAATATAGCTTTACCCTGCCGAGTCGGACTCGGACCTGCGTGTCCCTTTAGGAGCCCTCACTCGATCTGTTTACCGCCGTCCGATTTCTGGTCCAGCCGACTTTTGTTGCTCTTCACCATGTAGATGAAGTATGTCAGCGTCTCCTTCTCGTTCACGGGGATGTTCCTGAAGTGGCGACTGACCGTCTGGAACGACAGGGACCTTCCAAATGAGGAGTGACCGTGTCTCTTTTTCCAGACCCAGTAAACTTAGCCCTGTAATTAAACATCTTCACGTTCGGGGCACTAGAAATCGGATAATAAGAAGAAGGGAAAAAAAAAATCGCAAATGAACGAAGGGAGTTTGCTTATGGAAATAAAGTTTTTATCAGAGCTTTAGTGTCGGTGGCGCGATGTGGCTGAAAGCAGTAATTGGGCCGAAGCGTTGACTTGGACTTTATTAATGGCGTGCAAGTCTCATTACAGAAGGTCTGGACCTGTGCAGCCTGGGGAAACACGGTCAGGTTCATTTATTTTCACGGCCTTCCACAGCCACCCCCCTCTACCCCGAGCGGGCTGGGAACGACACATCGAGAGTCATTTTGGTAATTCGAGGGCCAGCTGTGAGATCGGAATGAGTTCACCTGTTGATTTTTCAGAAATGCTCAGCAATTACTGCGCAGCCACTACACGAAACCAGTTTCACCACATAAATCACGGCATGCGGATTGTATGGCTCTGATTAATAAGATCAACGTCTTGAAAAGGGATCGTTCTTTTTAACATTTCACATCTGAAAGCTAGCTAGTTCCATGAAGGTGAAAAACACGCCCATTGCACTTTGAAGTTTTTTGTGTGTTGTAGACTCTGCTTGTTTTTGTTTTCCCTCCAGCGTGGACTGTTTTGATTTTCCTACACGGATACATCTACCTGTACATCCATCACGGCCAAGCGACTGCATCAACGTATAAAAAATAAAATTCAAAAGACACAACACACCGTCGGATGCCTTCCTGTATTCGGCCACACGACAAACACGGAAGCCAAGACTCACTCGGCATTTAGGCAACTTTACTTGTATGCCATCCAGTTGCACGCAGCCGCAGGGTGTAAGTTGAAGTCGCAGGAATGCAGGAACGGGGGGGTTGCATGCAATGGGAAACAATGTTTGATATTTCTAAAGCTCTGTCTTCTGTCCCCCTGACAACAAAAAGGGAACAGTTTGGCGTCTGACTCTCCTGATAATAAACAGGATCAGGGGCCGCAAATGAAACGCGCTTATTCTCACTAGAAACAAGTTTACACAAGGAACGTCTAAACCGTTCTCTATTATCGCTCTGTGCCGCCGGCCCATCGTAGCCACTGGTCCCATGTTCTACAGAACAGATAACCCACGGCCTTGGTGCTCTTCGCCGCCTTCCGGGAGCGTGTGTCGGTGTCAGTCCCACATCTGGCCATCGGGGCGTCCGATATATTGTCGCGGCGGTTTATTGGCCTTCTGACGCAATTGGGAGCCGTCTGCTCAAGGTGTCAACGCTTGGCCTCTGACCTTTCTTACATTTCTAGTAATTATCTATAGCATCCCATAATGAGCTTCGATGTGGAAAAAAAATATACTGAAACAAACCTAAAAATGTGTAAACACACACACGTTTAACCAAACCGGCCCACTGCTGTTATCCAGCAAATGGAATAAGGAATATCCAATTTCACCAGCTTTCGGTTTGCTTTAAACAGCACGAGACCCCCCACCCCCCTCACTGTTCAACTGGGAGCCCCTTGTGTATTGATCACGGCGTTTCTCGACATTCTTATATGCAAAGCATCACATCCACAGAGCAAGACGACCGTCCTCAAGTTTCGCCGGCTCCGGTTACTGAAAACGGTCTGGAAAAAGACACGCCCTCACGGGTGGGTGCAGAAATAAGAGCCTCTAAGGGTGCCTTTCCGCTACAAGACTCCTCAGATATTACGAGTCTGGAAAGACTTGGTGGCTTACACTTAATGACTGATCGTGCAGATCTTTCATGATTACGCGCCACACGACTCCAACTCCAGTCGCGAAAATTAAACATGGTTAAATACCAAGACTCCACGGTCAGCAAGCCAGAGAGTAGTCTGTGTCATTTAACAACTGAGAGTGTCTCAAAATCGGCTGACTAGGACCAGCTAATGCGGACTTGCTCTGAACCGGGGGGAGGGGGGGGGGTGCAGGAAATCAGGGTAAAAATCATGTAATCAAATTTCACCTATTGACACCATTAATTCTTTTAAAATTTCACTCCCTCAAAGCATCATGTCACTATCTCAGTCCTAGGGAAGTCCCTGGTTTGTTTAGCTCGTTATGCTTACAGGGCCTTACATACGAGCAGTTACAGGAAAGAGATGGATGGATGGATCACCCCTAGGTATATGAAAGGAAGGTGCCTTATGACGAAAATGTATGACCGGGGAGGTCTGCCAAACGGACGAAAAACCACACAAGTGTCAAACCGACACAAGAGACCATGCAAATGGCTTATGGCTAAATGACAGAACTTTTACTGATGCTGAAGCAGATAACTTAATGGAAGCCAGTATCAATAAAAAAAAGCAGCACTGCTAACTCCTGCTATGAATTATTTGTAATGCATTTAAGTGTGTAGAAAAACTAAATCCACCAAAAACCAAAATTTTAAAAATCCATATGGTAACTAAATAACTGTGACAGGACACAGATTTTTCTGCCCTGTGCCCACGAAGCCCCAGAACACCGCAGGCTGATCCTGGAGACTCTGGCAAACATTATTCATGTAGTGTGAGGCTAAGGCTGATGCCGCGTGCGTGGATTACAGAGAGCGGGCGAGCTAAATAAGTTAGAAGAGCGTGGAAACATAACCCTGCAATTTTCCTGAGGGGCCTGAGCCAGCTGCCAGTTAAGCAGCTGGATACACCACGGGAAGGGAGGGGTTAAAAAGTCAGTTTGGTGTCACTACCACCTTTTTCTTCTTTAACTACAATGCAAAGCTCACATGCCACTTCGACTGACATCGATAGCTTGTTCTCAGCATCTCCTACGTTCGCCCGCCACCTCCCTCTGCCCTCATGTCGTGGCGACAGGGCCATGAAACCGAGAAGCGGCTGAAGGGCTTTTCTGAGGTTTTTTTTTTTTTTTGCTAGTCTGCCATTCTTCAGGTAGCCCACTTAGCAAATACTTTCTGTCGTACTCTGACAGGCTAAAACAGTGCTCACATGCAGCGAATTACCATTTTAGCAAAGATATATTTAAGTGGCCGGAACGTGTAGTTAGGGCTTACCGCTGGCAACTTTGTCCTCACTCGAGAAACACACTGCTGCTTTTAGTACCGAAAGGATTTCCAGGGGAAAATGTTGAAATAGGCTGGGCGAGACCTCACATCATCACCACGTGTGTGGGTGGTTCACATAGGAACCACACATCTGTATCCACCTGGATTCATTCAACTCTTTAAATCAAAACGACACCATCAGCAACCCACAAATTACCTCTGCCAGCTGTGCTTTGTTCAAGCCCGGTCGGGTCTGAAGTTTGTAGTGTCGCTTGTAGCGCCTCAGTGTGTTCACCTGAAGCTGGAACAGGTCGACCTGCAGGCAAACAAACAGCCTTCAGCATCCTGCCCCCTAGTGGTCATCCTCAGAAGCACATGCATAAATTGCCAAGACCACATCCCTGTTTATTAACAATCGAGTCATCAGCCGCAAATCTAGTATTAGCCTGATCACAACTACAGAATGACAAAGTGTTTTCACTTCCTATAAATGTGCCGTTATTCTTATTTAAAGAAAACTCAAAAGTAACCACAGATCTGTATCAACCTGGATTCATTCAACCTTTAAATCAAGATGACAGAAAGCAGGATAAAACTGGACGTGGAAAGTGGCTGGAAACTCAAACCGTTGAGTCAAAAAAAAGAAATGCCAGGAAAACATTAAGTGTAAGGACCGGCTCTCACGCTGGATGGAAAGACCTAACGATTAGATACGATCTCAAAGCAGAGTCTCTTTCAGCACCTCCGGCACTTCGACGTCGTGGTCTGGCGACTCTCCGCCGTCATCGCTCGTCTTCCTCTTCCGTTTGTTACGCACACTCTGGATGAAGTTCTTGTGGAAGTCGCAGATGTACAGGTGCCTCACCTAGTGAGAGAATATTTTGCCCCTCAGCAAAGGCTGGGCATTGGCCCAGTACATGCTCACGAAACAGGACAACAGGTACAGCAATAAATCTTTAAACAGACATTAAACCTATTCCTTCAAACTAGTGATGAGCCTGGCACTAACCACTGTGCTCTGCAGTTCTTAGAATCCCTATGAGGTTTCAACTGAGGATGACTACGGTTCATTCTTGTAAACTAGTCACCAGGAAAGACCCAACCTAAGAGGAGGAAGAGACAGCATTAACAACAGCTTAACGGTTTGCACGAGAGCTGCAGGCTGCCCGTTTCTGGAGCTGCATATTTACAGTGGTGTGCCACACCGACAGCCCAGGCCAACATTGAGTGGGAGGAGCTTGATGGTGTGGGAGGGGCTGTCGGCCCGGAGACCCAGGCTGACTGTTACGTGGCACCTAACCAGCGCTGCCTGCTGCGACAAAGAGCCGTCTGAAGGCCTTTTAGACGTGCATAGGAGCTCTCTCACGGCTGAGGAGCTACCCCCTCAGGAAACTAAATGCTGTTTACACAGCGGGCATGCACCTACAAGCAAGAAAGAGAAGAAGGCGCACCGGGAAGTCACATGAGCGGCCAGCAGAAGCATTCTTCATCAGATAAATAATACAAATAAACCACTAGAACGGCTGGGTGCCACCTCATGATGGACGGTGAAGCTGATGACGTACACATGCATGCACCCCAGCTGGCAGAGCAGCAGCCTGACTGCGGTGTGCACCTACGCTCTTGTCGATGTCCAGCTTGAGTTTCTTTTGCGAGATGCTCTTCTGGATGCGCTTGCTGAAGGAGGCGTTCCCCGCAGGCCGGCCGCAGCGCTCGCCGTCCTCGATCAGGCAGCAGCTCTGGCCGTAGAACGGCGGCGCTGGCGGTCCGTCGTGGCTGTCCTCCTCCGTGCTGAAGCCGTTCATGGTGCTGCTTTGCCGGGAGCCCCGTCAGGTCGTCGTCCGCCGTCCCCGGCTTTCGCAAAGAGCGGGTCACCACGCAGCAGAAACTCCAAGCAAAGTAGCGTCAAACTGAGAAACAGTGACGGGTGGATGATGAACGGGTGATGGACGGGTGGGTGGATGATGGATGGGTGATGGACGGGTGGGTGGATGATGGATGGGTGATGGACGGGTGATGGACGGGTGACGGACGGACGGGCGTATGATGGATGGATGACGGACGGGGGTATCTGATGAAGTCCCGGTCTGATTCACGGATCCCAGTCCCGAGATGCGGCCGGCACAGCGATGCCGAGCAGCAGCCCACACGAAAGGCTTACAAGCTCATCCAAACAGCGGCGTCCACTTGCGCTGCGATGCAGGGAGGGGGGGAAACGCAGTAGTCCAGGCGGCTTTAGTGTTTCCGTGGAGAAATCTTCTCTTTTACCATAGCGTAAGCCCCGTACTCCAGACTAACAACAACAACAACAACAACAACAACAACAACAACAACAACAACAACAACAACAACAACAACAACTACGCCGGCGGCGGCCACACCACTCTCCAGAACTGTCGCTACAATGAAACACTTTCGGCTCCCCAAGCGGAAGTACCGCTTCTGAAATCCCATTGGCCACGGTTCACGTGTGGGCGAGCGTTCGTGTAATCACGTGCAACTGCCCACCAATGACCGTATTCGGCTCTCTTACTTCCTGGTTCTCGATTCCCGCACGCTCTCACCTCAGTAGCGCTTTACAGACTGAAGTGCAGGAAAGTGGCTGTACGTCGGAATGCGTCTTTCTTTATCTATGTACATGTTGTATACAACTAATATTTCGTTGTATCAGTGTGTTGGCGTTAATGTCTTTGCAGACATCCGTCCACAGTCACCATTGTAAGAAATGATCCGTTTTACTGTAAAACGGAGGTTGATCTAACGATTAAACAAGCATCAGTTACGCAAAACGAAATAAGACGTAGGACATTCAACTGAAAATGGTTACGCCTGCGATACTTCCAGCATTACTTAAGCATCCACAAAGTGTAGGCCCAATTGTTTAATTTTATTTAAATATCCAACAAGATATCAAGTTTAAATGATTCCTTGATAATTACCATTACTTTTTTTTTTTTTGGCTGAAAAGCATCTTTGGTTTTCCCATGTTACACCACATTTATAACGCTAGAGGGCGCCACAGTTCGGGCTGTGAACGCTCTGCGCACCCCGGCTCGAGCTTGGATGCCATTTAAGTAGCCTAACTCAGGGGTTCTCAAACTTTTTCAGACGAGGGACCCCTTATAAGATTAAAAAAATAAATAAATAAAATCAAGGACCTCTAGAAGGAAAGTCCAAGCAAATCATCACAAAAATGCATACAACTGGTTTTGCGGACCACCTTGCCATGTATCTGCAGACCGCACTTTGAGAGCCACTAGGGCCTAACTTATGTAGGCTGGTGATGTGCTACTTACTTTCACATAAATTACACCAAGTACCTATTTGCTCCACTCTCACGACCCTGCACACTTAAAATAGTAAAAGTGTGGGTAACACAATGCAATCAAAATAGATTTGCTATAGGCCTATATAAACATTTCATCAAAATGTTTTCTAATGGCTGACCTATTCACAAATAAATGCAACATTCTCCCAAATATTAAAATGCACTTACTATGCACAGAAAAGACCACGGAAGTAGGTTAACTATATAAATGGCCAGCTGGAGAATTCATATGGAGTGCCAAATATATATATTTTCCCTGACTTGTGGGAACCCCAACAAGCCAAAGGAATTGGCTCTCAAAACTTTTTCTTTAGCACCATAAAAATGTTCATGGGAGTCACACAAAAGCAGAAAATTATTCAAATATAGAACAAGTTTTATTTCACATCTCAGCAAAAATAGTATAGGATTCCAGTTTAGTTTTACAGTCTGTATACCTAAATACTTTAAGTTTTGTGTCAGTAGAAAAAAAAAATTTGAATGAGATACAAAATGTACACAAATTCCCTAAACAATGTTGTGTACATAGTGTGAATTACAAACTGTACTGAACAAAAACAGCATTGAAAAGGAAATTCTTAACTGAACAACATTCTATCCTCGACATGAGTTAAGGAATATGCTTTGTATAAAATCTGAAGTCCACAATCGCTTCTAAAAATGTACAGCTCAGACTACAGACTTCGTGAAACAGACATGCCGACGACAGAAAACGTACATTTCCATTTACTTAAAAGTTGTCTTCAGTAGGTTAAATTTTGATGAGATTTGTTAAATCAATATACACCCTCCCCATCCACAGGTTAACAGATTCTAAGTTTCCAATTAAGTCTCATATTTTAGTAACAAAAAAATTAATTAAAAAAAAGCTATTAAAATGGACCACGGCTAAACAGGTTTCAACTTCAAGGGTGCACGGTCTTTGGGATCCATTCTCAGAAGGGAATCAAATAGATTTACATAAACATCACACACATTATTTTCGTGAGGCATTTATCTCACTCTTCAGCTGACAGAGACTGGACAGGTGAATTCATCATCCTTACAATTATTTTTCATTCATTATCAGTATTTATCCCATATGGATGCCCATACCCCGTAGGCTACTTCAAGCATTCATTTAAACTACTACACACAGACAAAAAAAAAAAAGAAAAAGAAAAAGATAAATAAACTGGAATGGCACAATGTAACCAACGTCTGTACGGCACTGCTAAGCTGACCTTTGAACTCTGGCCAGTGGATTCTACGGGCTCACACCGCCAACAGAAACATACCAGGTCATCACTTTGCCATTTGTCATGACTTATTTAGTAGAAGAATTGAGGAGGTCGGTCTTGAACGGTCTACTACTGATCAGATTATGTGGACCTGATCTACTACACAGACCCAAGTATCCAGCTCAGTGGTGGGGTCTCTCCACGTTTATAAACACAAAGCCAGATAGGAGGTGAAGCAGTATAGACTGGGTGCCTCTTAAAAAAAAATAAAACAAAAAACAAAATGGGACCCCTCCCCCCCCCCAACGGGCAAGAGGTCAAAGTGCAGACGCTTCGTCAGAATGCCACATTAAGGTGCTAACTCCACCCCCGTCCCACCCACTTTAACCTAAATAGTTTTTATTCATTATATTTGCAATCTCTGTATGTGCAGTTTTAGGCATCAAACACTATAAACTCCGTAGAATTTATGATATCCTCATTAAAAAATGTAGTAGTACCACGAGGAGGTTGGCGGGGTGAAATATCCTCAAAAATCAATGATCCTTAAATACTCGAAGTGCACAGTAATGCATTGTCTGATTCAAAATGATCTATCATCAGAAAATCAGCCATATAAACTCCCCCATGAAATGGAATGATATGCAACATGAATTCATTAACCTGAAACCATCCAGAGGAAGGCTCCCTGGCTCCCCCCCCCCCATTCACACACTGGAGAACATCAGACATCACAAAGATCGATATCTGAATCTAACAACTTAATTTAGCATAATTTATTTCCGGAGTTTGTGTGAAACACCGACGGCAGACCGGAGAAATTCTGCATCGTGCGACAGGATGGCATGGAAAAGCGTGGAACGGGATGTCAAGGGTCTCTCCAGACGCCTGGCCAGTGTTAACTGTCGTGTTTTATCACTACCATCTTTTGGTGGCTATTCCTGTTTGCTCTCAACACAAGCAAAGAAGAACAATTAAAGAATCAAATCAAAGAAATTAACATAAAGGGAGAATAAAAAGACAAAACACTATTGCAGATTAAACAGGAGGGATGGACAGAGATGAAAAAAGCCCAGGCATGAACCAGACCACACCCGACTTTACCGTCGTCCAACAAGGCACTGAGATTTCATTCAAGTTTAGCGTTTAAAGTGCCTCTGAGTTTTCGGAGTGTCCGCTCCAGCTTTCGTGTAAATATCACAGAACAGCGTCGGGGAGTAGTCCGGACTCAGCCCGTGAGACAGAGGCCTACTTAATGGTGGACGGTTTCCAGAACCTTCCAAGAGTAGCTGCAGATAATGATCCATTTCCCTTCCATCTGCCGTTAAAGGCTCTATACTGTCGACACAGCTTATTAGAGGGAGAACAACAAAATACACGTGTAATGCATTAATGGTACCCAAGCCCTTACTTTCCAAGAGTGGAGACCGCCTTTTATGTCATTATTTACAATCAAATAAATCACACACATTAAAAAAAACAAAACAAAAACAAAACAGCATTTGTCTATAAACATTTCATCCTACCTTTCACTAGCACTGCTTCCTTTAGCATCGAGAGAACAAACTCGGTACAGAATCTCTGCCAGCTGCCGGAGCCCAGAATGACACCTGAGGTGCTCCTGGCAGAGGAGCCCCCGGGTGTAACAGATGGCAGATGTGGTGACATGTGAGGGGGGCGGGTGGGCGGGGATTGTGGGCGGAAGGCTAATGTTCATAACAGAGACAGAGGAGACGCCTGTGAGCTTCCTGGAAGCCTGGAGCAGTGGCATCAAAGCTTACCCAGTGCTGTGCCCATGCTGGAGTTAGTCCCCCAAATTGCGCCCTCTACCTGCCGCAAGAGGTATAACACCTCATGCTTTCTCCCTCGGAATGAGGAAGAGCTTCTGCGGGCCTGTTCACAGCTGGGCTCTGTTGTGATTTCATGATGTACAAAGCTACTGAAATTATTCCGCACCTCGGCCCACCCCATCCCACATTCCTGAGTTGGGTTCTTCCTCACGGGAGAGCAGCGCAGCTCAGACATCATTACGGTTGAATTGCTCCAGCACGGTGGCGTTGGTCTTCTCAAACAGCCACTGCTGGCTCGGCGAGCTGGGATTGCACGAGTTCATGTACACCTTCTTTTCCGAGGCGCTGCTGTCCATGCAGCTGTTACTGACCGGGTGGTATATGGTCTTATCCTGCAGTGAGAGACGCGAGGACGGAAGTGGGATTAAGAACCGAAGGGAGGAGATGGAGATAAGGAGCAGGAGAAAATGAACCGGAAGCTGATTTTGGCAGCCCGAATGAAGGCCTTGCAATGCTTCAGTGACTCCCCGGCATGACATATTTGATCACAGAGCTCACGGAAGTGCCACGCTTTCTCGCTGCTTTTAGTCAGAATGCTAACGAAGTTGCCTGTGGTAGAGTGGCCTTGAGGTGATTCTCAGAGATACCTTAACTCAAAAGCAAAGACCAGAAACCATTTTCAGGAAGTGAAAACAAAAGAACTCCAAGGTATAACCAGTAAATCACAAAAGACCTTTTTATCGTACTGAAACCAGAAAACGGCTGAACTAATGAGACAGTTAGTCTATAGAAATAGTCTCACGGTAACGGTTTAATGTTGACTGGAACACAACGTGACTAGGAAGGGGGTGGGGGGGGGTGGGGGTGGTGTACCTTCCTGTACTTCCACAGCTGGTTCCCCCGCATGCCGTGGCAGTCATACAGCGTCACGGGGCTGCTGTGAGAGATGGCGTCGAAACACACCTTCTTGGTGTGTAACGGGTCACCCACCCGGATGTCCTCCCTCCAACCGAACGTGAACACCTGAGGAATCGCAGACAGGTCCGTCAGAACCGGCTGGCCGGTTTGCGACTTCTACACAAAGGAGGACAGTCATAAAATGAACGACCGCGATGGAATGATGCTGAAAAGGGACTATGCTAAGTGATAAAGTGTGCCTCTCAGTAGTCGGCAATTAATTTCTGCAAATAAAATTTATATCTTACAGATACAGCTACAAAATAAAAACGAGCGAGAAAGCTATAAAATGTATAAATTGCGCGCATCCCTAACTTACAAGCAAATGTGCTAGAGTCATTTTTTTTTGACAATTTGTCAAAGTCACAAGCCCCACCCTCACCTGTCCATGGCTCCACCCTGCCAGGCATTTCTCCAGGCGTATCGGCGACCCCGAGGCGAAGTGCTTGCTCTCGACACACAGGCCGCTGCCTGAGTTGCGTAGCTGAAAGACACGTGGAGAGTCTCATCTAAGTGCTGAACGTTTCACTGACAGACACCAGCAGTGTCCAGTGATCGTTTCTCCTTTACCATGCAGCATTTTGGCTTTGCCTCAAATTTTGAACACACTAGTCCCAGGGCATCCTGCACTGTATAAAGCATCAGCTGTCAGCATCGCCAAACTGCACAATATGCTACAGTAAGTGCGCTAGTCACCAACTACCAGTAGGTGTCCCTGTAGAGTGAGCAGAGAGCCAAAACGACCAGCCCACATTCTGCATATCCCCCTGAAACAGCTGTATAACGGGGTACAGCGAGTATTAAACTCCAATAGGCTTGTTTTGATCAGTACACCACAGGTGGAGCCCTCCAGAGGTTCTTTTTAAAAATGCAGTACACAATTGTTTCTCCTAGACACAAAATCACTTCTACAAAGTAGATGAGAGGAAAACAAAAGGCAAAACTGACTATTCAGTGCAGGATATGATTGTAAGGAAATGGCACATTTGCATGCAGACAGACGTTTTATGGCAAACTTAAAACTGAACAGAGGCAAAAAAAGATAACATTTCCTTTCTATAATTCCCTTTTAAATGGATGATGTGCTCAGGGGAACCTCCTTTCATGTTGGGAGTGTGAGACGAATTCAGATCCAGTGAGGGCCCCCCCCCACCAATGGGGGGGGGGGGGAGGCATTATAAGACCTTCAGCTCGCTGGATCTGAAATCTGAACCGATGCCTACATTCTGGTGAGGCCCGGAACCAGCTCCGGCCAGTAAGGAAGACGGTGGAAATGTACCTCTCCCCAGGCGGCGGCGGGGGGTTCCACGGGGGGGTAGTGTTTGGGCAAATCCCAGGCCACCTCCGTCATGAACCACTTGAAGTTCTTGCAGCCGAGGCTGGTGCGGAGCTCCTTCTGGGCTGTGACGTCCCCGGCGGACAGGTGCCGGTACTCGGGCCGGCGCTGGTAGATGTACTCGGCGTACTCGTCCATCCACACCTCCGCCACGCGTTTCAGGTTCTGTGCAGAGCGGCCAAGAGCACCGTGCCATCAGTCGGCGCGCGGGAGCGATGATGCGCTCGCGGCTGGGGTCCCGCCCTTCCTGCTTGCGGCCCACTACATCCTGTCAGTCGCTCGTCTCTAGCAAATATCACGGTGGTTCGCACCGATGTCCTTGGTGTTTTGACTGAATGGGTGAAATAACTTGTTAACAACAAGAACTAATTAAAAAGGGACAGACAGAAACAGGCACTGTCAGTGGGGGTGACAGGCCGCGCAAGGGATTGCGGGAAGTATAGGGCCTGAGAAAAACACAACAACACCCCTCCATTCCCATTTCGGCTCCTCAGTTTGCCTTTCCTGAACATCACCAACATCAGACAGAAAATGGCGGGATTTCCTCAAACAGCCCAGCAGCCGTACCGCACTCCCGTTCTCTCGAGCGGCCCTCAAAACAAACATTTTCACAAGCCGAGCGTCCCTGCCCCCATGCCGTCAAGATGTAGGGGCGGGAGTTCGAAGCGTCATTCCCTAAGCGAAGATTTAACAGCGACTAAAGCCCCCAGCTAACCGTAGCCCCGATAGAGGATGAATCTGCAGAGGGCCACTATTAATTAAGCCATTCTCATTAAAGCACTGAATTAATCAAAGACGGAAAATCAAATGACAAAAGCTGACAGACTTAAAAATAAAATAAGTACTGACCGAAACCAAACACTGCATGATTCTGGACAAAGATTAGGATACGTAAGCAATTTAATTTCCATCTAGGAATGTTCTGTGGGTTTTTTTTGTTTTTAAATAAGTCTTCCAGAAATGGAAGGCATAGCAGGTATATAAAGTAGTTTTCTGTGATACAGTAACGATGAATCAATACAGTGGATTCCCAAACAAGGTCATGAGCCAGAAAAAGGGAGGAATCGATCAATACCCTGCAAGGGCAGATTAGGATGTTTAAGACGACCAGCACGCACAATATGTTTCAGCCTAAACTGGTTTAAATGGTTTCCAAGATACAACCTGGATATCATTTACACCCAGGTAATGGGATTCAGCAGAGACCCAGTTTTGCTGCAGTGGAGCGATGGGGCCGTGTGTTGACACACGCTTAAACGGTTTTAGACCTCGGGAGCTCCAGTACAGACAACTCACAATTCACGGCCAGACAGCAACGACAAGGAAGAAAAAAAAAAAAAAAGTACAAAGTTTGGATTGAAAACAGCCTTGGGGAACATTTTCACTATCAACTTTTCTCAGATTGCCTATTAATCAGGATCCCTGGAAGGCTCAGAGGACTGGGAGGGCACGTGGAACTCACCCTAGCCAGGCTGACTCCCCCGGGGACTTTATAAGGGACGTACTTCCTGTAGATGTGGCCAACCCGAGAGCAGGGAATGTCTTCCATACGGCCGCCGCACATCCACACCTGTGGTGGGGAGGGAGGTAGTAGTCATGTGACAGCTTCCAGCAAGTGCTTAGAGAGGCAAACTCAGCGGTCTGCAGCATACCGAAAATGCCTGAGGCGGGCGGTGTGGGTGGTACTGATGATTGATGAAGGTGGAGGTCCGGGGGGCAGCTCGACAGGGGATTTGCCCCGGAGAGGTCGGTTAGCAGAAAATGAGGTGAATGCTCCAAAGAGTAGCAGACATGGACATTAAACAAACCAACGGGTGTGAAACAGCTGCGACTGTGAGACAGCCAACTGGCACCATGGTAACACCGAGACCTTTGATCTGGTAACCCCCCCCTTCTCCGCAGCAAAGTGGTACTGGCCATGTAGAACTGAAAGAAGTGTTTACTACCACTGTACTCTTGGGGGACGCCCCTCCTAACACCCCCCCCCCCCCCACTCAGATGCCTTGGTGGGGTGGGTAAATGGATCACATTTTGGTTATTAAAGGCCGCAAATAAACGTAGACTGGCCAATTGGTCCAGATAGCACAGGCATGGCTGAGGTTACACGCTATGTAAACACACTGAAAACCTGATTGGCTGACGAGGCGAGGGCCCGTCTTCGCGGGTCCCAAAAGCCGGGCTCTCCCTGTGGACCCCGGTGAGGTGAGCTTCTGCCAGACCATTCTGGTCTGCTACCTTGTCCATGGCTGTCTTTCCAGAACATTCTTCCTTAAGTAGTCCTCTGAATACAGCACCGGCTAATTTAAACCCTCTCTTGGGGACCGTTGGGACGGTCTCCTTGTCCCCCGATGGCACGCGTTTGTCCTAATGCATTACGCTTTAGTATATCTGAAATTCAAAGCCATAAAAAACCGAGCTTAAATAACATTTTGTCCCTGGCATACACGTTCCACAAGTATTGAAATTCCATTACGCAGCGAGATTCGGTGTCAGAGAACCAATTTGGAAGGATTACGCTTCTCGCAGCGGGGAGTTACGATAAACGGGGCTAATCTCCGAGCTTTTAAGAGAGACTGCTGAAGCCACAGCTGGACAGAGGCCTTCCGAACATCCTCGTGTGGCTGCCGGCCCATCCGAGGAGAGGCGGAAAACACTCAGATTGCACTGCCTAGCGGCTCCAACACTTCAATATCACGAAGTGGAATCAAAATTAATAAATGAAAACAACACAATGCGAGGGATCCAGAGATTTAGCACAGGGAGTTCTGCTGTGTGGTTCTCATGGCATTCCTTCAGGATGGACCCAACGAGTCACACGTTCAGATATTTTTCAATTCAATTCAATTTTATTTATATAGCGCATTTAACACGGAGTGCGGTCACAAAGCGCTTTACATAGTCCCGGGCCCACAGTCCCCAAAGAGTAAGCCAAAGGCGACAGTGGCAAGGAAAA
>JAACJT020000053.1:1065771-1081294 GCA_009936485.2 Gymnarchus niloticus
CTTCCACAACTGAATCCATACACTAACCATTGTCCTGAAAGACTGATGTGTTTGCCTTATGATTATTATTATTAGATGTCTGTAACTGGGCCTAATGGAAGACTCACCAAACAAGAATACTTTTGTGTACAGTTATTACCCATGAAAGGATAATTGATCCATTGTTCATTCTCCAAAAACCTCAAAAAACACAGCTGAATATGTGGAGGCTTATCCAAACTCTTACTACTGAATTAGCATAAACAAGCAAACGAACAAACAAACATAAAATGGGGATTCTGGCCCTTTAAAACTCAAAAGCAGTGCCAACAGGAAAAGAAGTCAACACAGAAGTAAGAAGACTTAAACCCAAGCTCTGACTCTTTTCTTCATTTTCCTCGCTGGCTCATTTGATATGGTCTGAATCCATCGTGTTCTTCAACGGCCAGTTGGGTGTCATTAACTGGGAGTGTTCTGTCCAAAGCTGGGAATGATCAGCTTTCTTCATTACAAAAATTCCAGCATGGAGGCCCTCTGCCTCTCTATATGGGTAAGCTATATATAGGTACAGGGAACCATAAAAAATTCAATGAGAAGTTTTTTCCTTGATCCTCTCCTGATTGATATCATTATAGCAACACAGCACAGCCTGAAGTCAGCAGATGTGTTTCAATCTCTGCTGCGTAATGGAGATTCCATAACTTCGCTGAAAGTGTGTGAAAAATGATCACGTCAAGCAATCCTCACATAACAAGCATAAAATCGCTCTCTACTTTGAAATGCTTATTTTCTTTACTGCTTCATAACAAATAATTTTATTTAGCATAGCATTAATTTCCATCAGTCCATCTTCTAACTGCTTATCCCGGTCACAGAGGTGCCTGGGGTCAAAAGTGCAGATTTTATACAGGCAAATTGGTATACTTTAATTAGAATAAAGTCCTATAGGATATCTTTGTAACGGTTTTCACTTCCTCAGACACAGATATTAGGATTCTGTTTTTGGTGACAGTCACATGACCCTTTTGAGAGTCATACTTTGAACTGCTGCCCTAATGACACGACGCCTTCTGGTTGTCAGAGAATGCGAACCGATGGTGAGTACACGCATGCAGCCTAGCATCTTTAGATGTTTTATTCCAACTTTAAAAGACATGCCAAAAGTACTATTTTTGCATTTTCTTCACAGTGATGGAAGCAGTGCCAAGGTCAGTGATGGTTTTCATGTAAGCAGATTGAATTCCATAATAAAAAGGTAGGAAAGATAAATGGAGTTGAGATGGAAATTTGGATCATTCCACCTATGTTTAAATTTGGTCAACGTCGCTTCTGCTTGTATAATTTTATGGTGCTGAATATCTATTTCTGGCATCCCATCCAGGGTGTACCCCAGTCTAGTGCCCTGTGATACACTGGCATCCCATCCAGGGTGTACCCCAGCTTTGTACCTTCTCCTACTGGGAGAATTTCCAGGCTCTCCCACTCATCTGTCAGATAAGTGTTTAAAAGATCTATGGAATCTACTATAGGGAAATGTATTCATTTGTTTTCTGATGTTGCAGATTGTGGCGGAGGAAGAAGGATGTGAAGACGGGCAAATACAGAATCTGGAAGGGCAGCAGTAACCCACTGCCTCACAGAGCGGGAGTTAAGTTTGCTAAGTGAGAGGTCACCAGGACATTGGTCTAGGAAGTCCCAATCAACCCTCAATATCCTTAAAAGATGTGTGCAAGAGCCAAAGACAGCAGCTTTGTTGACGTGTTAGAGGTCTTTAAAGGGCTTCGATACCACTCATCACAGACTAACCAGTTCAGTGACTAAGGCCAACTCGTGCTAATATGCTAATCAGCAGACGGTCAATCGCTCTTTGTTACATATTTAGGTGTCACTTTATGCAGCCATATTTTTATCTGGGACCACTTCAGGAGCTCACCGTAGGCTAGAGACCCCTACCTCCCCACAAGCTTCCCACTCTCTCTGCCTTCGTCACGATATCATTGTAACGTGTTGCACTACGGACCCGTTTTGGTGTTGCACAATCGTCGGTTGGACAGAGAGAGACTTAGACGTGTCTTCACATAGCTGTTCATTTGATTCCTTAATAGAGTTCGGGTGTACATAGGCAATTTGTGCCAACTGTCCACTCCGTTAAATTTAGGAAAGAACAAAATGAAACGATCCTTATATCATAGGTGACCACAATATGTTTTACCGTAACTATTTAAGTCTTGGTCTCGGCTCTCTCTCTACATAGACCATGCATATACACAAGATAATTACTGTCTCCCAGCAACACTGTATCCAGGATTAGGTTATCAAGGGCTGAGATATTGCATGAAACATTTTGCCTGCTTTGTATTACGTGGCTCTGCACTTCCGGGTGAGTCAAGGACACAGTTGAGAAAGCTATTAGGGAAAAAAAAAATATCAAAGATTATTTTGAAATTAAATTATCCCCTGAAAAAGCGGATATGCCTTTGACAGCAAACATGCATTGCAGAGATATAAAATTAATTTGTTTCAGGATGCTGTGGGTAGGATCCAGCATGCAGCAGATGTAGTCTGATATACGCAATTTTCTCCAGTACAGGCATTAATGCTGTTAATCTTTTCCATAAGTAGATTCAGGGCTGAACATTTGCAGGTCCTGTGCAAGTGACATCGTTTTGTAAAAACGGCGGAATGAAATGTTCTCATAGTGGGTCTGAAATGTAACGAGTCATAATTACATGACTTTATGCTTTTCAGTATACATGCAGGACTGCTCCATGGATATTTTGCACAGGGGGGAGCTGGAAGCGGCATGCAATTTTTAATGCACGTCTGCATTTTGGAGTCAGTGACAATCAAATGTTTCCCTGCTCATGACACCGATGAAATTCACGTTTGTCTGTACAAAAGCTCCTGTCGGATTCGCACTAGTCAACAAACAAATAATGGTTTAACTATTTTTATTTCTTTTAAAGAAATCAAACGCTGAGATGTTTTCTGATATTTTCGTCAGGCGCATTAACTTGCAGGCCAGGAGCCCTGAGCATGACTTCCTGCCAATTTCACTGTGTCCTTGACGAGCAGAAGAGAGCTGTATTCCTTGCCTTACGTTTTCAGTCCTCATTCTCCCTGGACAGCAGCACCAAAAACAAGTTTCACTGTGGCAAAGTTAGGCTTCCTCACTTCGGTACGACCTGCGGTTTAACGGCCGTTCCCGAAACGTACTCTGGCCCGACACGCGGCTCAGCAGCCGCTCCCGAAACGTCCGACAGACTCTCCTCTTCACGCCTTCTCCTTTTATTCACCAGATCCATTCAGACGACCACTGTGACAAGCCCGAAAAGGAATTACGTCTGTAATCATTTTAATACGCACGCCCCAACGACCCTGCCTATTTACCCGGTCCATAGATTGATAGTTTTTGCTGCGACATTCCTGAAAGGATTCATTTGCAAGAGA
The DNA here is from genome assembly GCA_009936485.2 of Gymnarchus niloticus. NCBI lineage: Eukaryota > Metazoa > Chordata > Actinopteri > Osteoglossiformes > Gymnarchidae > Gymnarchus > Gymnarchus niloticus. Next base: position 1,069,201 of record JAACJT020000053.1, read on the forward strand.
CTGTCCCATTAAGACCTCGAATGAAACCTTGATTAAACACCAAAGCCCACGTTGGTTATCTCTGCAAGTCAGAATATGAATCTTTTAATGGAGTTTCATAGACAACGCTGTGGAAATGAATGTGGTATACATGAAATCCAATAAATATGTATGAGGAACTGCGTGGCAGCTCAGGTAAGAGGGTGGCCTCCATCTACCATGATGACAGCAGCAGATGTGGGGAGGGGGCAGGGAGAGAAGCCTTCTAGTGAGCCCGGATTCATTAGCATGGTGTTAAAATGCCAGGAAGTACTGCGCGACACTGACCTCACAAACCGGCCTTTCGTTCGTGTGCCACCACCGCTGAATAAAAAATACGTTTGAAATGTTCTGCTGGTCCCCATGACCCTGTACTGGATTAGGGGTTAGAAGATGGCTGTTCGGGCTGTTTCTCCTAGTTTTGGGACCCATCGACATCAAAAAACCCAAATATTAAATAAAATGTAGAGAATGGAATAGAGCAGGGAATATGAAAGAAAGTGGTGAAGAGGAAAGAGTAGATGATTTGCCACCAAGGTAAGCAGTGAGCTGGAAAGGAGAAGGCGTCCGTCTGGGCCCCCACGCTGGTCTGATGGATGTTGGTGCCCCCCCCACTCCCACTGGCCATAATGGAGGCTTTGGCACACCTGGGGAGATGTTCACTTGGAGCAGGACAAAAAAGCTCATTTAAAGTGAGTGGAAGAGAGGTGAGTGTTGGTAAACAAACCCACAGCTGTACGCGTGTCACTTCCTGCCATGTGCTTATCACAAAGGAAGAAAATCTTGCTGAATTTATTTTCGTTTGTAACTGCAGAAGCTGTCAGCGGTCTTTTTCCGTTTAGCTGGCTGATTCTTTATGATCCATTTAAATGCCACCAGGGGTCATTGCTAAAGGCTGATGTTTTTCCTTCCCCATGCTGGCTTAGCTTCTAACTCATTAACTTCTTATTATAATTGCGTTAAATCTGCCTGTGATCTCCTTGCTAAACCCGGTGTTAAGCACTTTTCATGCCGGGAAAGATGCTACATAGAAAAATGAATCGAACCGACTGGATGTTGGCTTAAATCTCACATCGTCGTCCTCGGCGATGCAGGAATGCAGTGCTGATCATTACGGGGGAAAATATTGTTGGGGTGATGAGTAAGGCCACGTGGAGGAGAAGGGGAAGGAGTAGGTATGGGATGGACTTAATGAAATGGCGGAACGAAAACACCAGACCAGTCCAAACAAAAGACAGAAACCAGTTTCATTTGTATTGCACAGGTGTGGATGTTCCGTTACTCCATTTCAGGAGAAAACAAACAACCATCCTGCTCGTCAGACACGAAAACCAAACAATGCTGCTGTGTCTGGCTGAATCCATAAATCTCGGTTTTTAATGATAGTTTTATTACGGTAAATATTTTTCTAGCGCGGCGGATGAGCGGTGAGGATGAATCATCAGCCATTGTATCCCTCGGTGTCTAACTGATCTGCCAGCTCAGGATGGAGTCGAGATGAGCTGGCAGGCCTGCAGTGCTGGTCACACGGTGCCTTTGCGTACTTCAGATAAAAACAAAATGGCAAAAACAAAAAAACGTAAATACAGACACGGGCCTGGGTTTGGATGCTGGCCAACCTGCCGGTCTCTGGGGCCTCCTGTAACTGCCCTCACATTGCCAGGTGTGTTTGGGCTCAATTTCACTGTGTACGGCTCTGCCTGGGCTCGCATATCAAGGGCCAGCTGGTGCTTTTCTCCAGTGGAATACTCTGCTTCAGTCCGGAGGAAACACGGCACGGGCCAGGCCCCTTCCCGCTGTCCCTGCGGCCAGGCCGGTGCTCCCTCGCTGCGGCTCGAATATAAGGCTCTCACAATCTCCCGCTCTGCCCGTGGTTCTTCTGGGTACTCAAACAAAAGTGTTTGCGATTAGCATTTGGCTTCAGCTCAGCTCCGATTGCTGTGATAATTAATGTGGTCACCAGTCCTATAGTTGGCGCTAGTGAGTTCTTAAATGGTTACACCTGAGTTAGTGATATAACAGCAGAAGAAGAGTGTAAATATCCCTGTTATTCTAACCCGTAAATGAGAACTTGGGAACATTAAATAAATAAGTTAACCATAGTCACAGACTTCTTTCACTTAATTCTGTACACAGTACACCAATGGCTGGGGGGGGGGTTTGGTAGCAAACTACCGAGGAAGTTTTCTCCAGTGACAGGCAAGAGGAATAACAAACGAGGCTGATTCCTGGGGAAACTTCAATTTTGTCTGTGACAAATAAACACTTCAGATAATTACATTACTAGGGTTCATTATCAGTTAAATATGTCCAGGTGATGAGTTGTTATTTAATTAGTACACTCTTGGATTGTTTTAGGTTAGGGAATGAAAAAAACTGAGTTAATAAATCTGTAGCTATGAAACTTATCTTTGGTTGAAAGGATGATGGTTTTGTCTTATAAAAATGTATAATATTTACAACCTTGAGGGGAGAAGGACGTGAAGCAGTGCCAGAAAAAAATATATGTTTTTTGTACAGTTAGGGTTAATAATTTTGTATGTTTTTCTGACTGTTTTTATTTAGTGTTGTGTCACCAGGTATTTGGTGTTGAGTAGGTGTTTGTGTGTTGTGAAAGTCAATCTGTTACTTGCTCGTAATAAACCATCTGCCGGGGACACCTGTTTGACCCTTGAACCTTGGAACCCCTTCCACCTACGAGATAGCAACCAGACAGCCATGGTATATTATTACAAAGGTGGTCCTGACTATCATAAACCCATCAGGATAGATGTGCTGCTTTGCAATATGGGAATCAGCATACTGACACATACCAAATTATGCACCCATGTATGTGTAAACCAGTTCGGAGTTAAAAAGATTGTTTTTCAGCTTTCTTCACACTTTATGCATTCAGAAACAAAGCCACCTAATTAGGTTTTTGCCCATTTCACATTAATAAACACTCATTTTCCTCCTATCGCCTGCTCTCAGCTATCACTGCCCCAGCATGCGTTGTCCGAGATATCCTGGTGTATCGCACAGCGGAATGATCAAATTAAAAGTTGTGTCGGGTATGAAATTTCCCCGAACACTAATGAGCCTTGCTTCCAGCTCAGGGAAGGAAGCAACGTGTTAGACATAAATGATACTGGTGGAAAATGCACTAATTGAAACATTCATCCGTAAATTTTAACGCACGCATGGCCGGCCCCCCATGTAGAAAACACAGTGGAAACAGCGTGAATGATTGATATGAGCAAAGTTCAAAGACACAAGTAAAAACATTTTTATAAAGACGACTTAGCTGGATTAAGGGGTGGTCAAACTGTACCATGTAAGGATATTAATGAAAGGATGTTGCTTATTATTATTTGCAGCAAGAATAAACAATCATCCCAAGTTCTGGCATAGGTTTTCGCCCCTTTAAACTGGTGTGGAACCAAATGTGTCTCTCTCAGTTTGAGGCGAAATAAGCTGCCCACAGTCAGACAGTAGAGTGCCCTAATCTTCAGTCACAAAGATACCTGCTGTCTTAGACAGCTGTCTTGCTTTAGATAACATTTAACTGGGGTCTATGGACTAAAAACTAGATAGTCACAGTAAGCCAGCTTAGAGTAATATGGACTGAATCGGGTTCTGTTTTACAAGGCTACATGTCTGGAAGGGGACATGTAGACAGCTCGTGGTGGGAACATTTTGAGGACTGAGTCCTGTGGAAATTTCCACGTTTTTTCCGAATCCAGACATAGTTGTGGAGCGTCGTTGTGGATGAAAGTGCAATGTTAAAGACGTGGGAGTGCACCATGTGGCTTATCCCAGCGGAGTAGTGTTCGTTTTTCTTTAACTGACGACTAGCATCTGCACACCGGGCTGGAGGGTTCCATATTAGACATCGTGTAATGAAAAAAGCATCTGCTCACAAGACTTTCCACGAGACACTCTAGCTATCTTTATATCAATGTGAAATGATTCTCAATTTGGCCTTGACATATCTGGGGGAAAATGACCCGTTTGGATTGCATCCTAAATTCTTACCCATTACAAGTGACACCCTTTGTTACCTCATACAGGGCTGTGTCAAATAAATTATGATTCCCTATTTTTTTCTTTACTTACCGGATATGACAAAATCTATTAAAGCTACTGAGTAAAGTTACCACTCTGATCTTGAGGCTTTGAATGTCACACCCTCACCAAGCCAGCCACCACTAGCCTGCTCCCTTACCACCCCTCTCGGAATACTAACTCACCTGTAACTCACCAATTAACTTTCTAACTCAGCTGTGCAATTAGCTCTTCGTGAGGTATCAGGTGTTTCGACCTTTACTGAGCGTTCGGGTTGACTTCATTTCGACCATGGCCTTGTCTAGCGGTTCTCCCGTTCTCAGTCTTTCGGATTTGGTGCTCTTACAGGTCTAGTCTCAGGCTTTACTTCGTTATCGCGCTTTGGGATTACATCTTACGAATTACGACGTAGCTTTGGAAACTGTGTGTGTGTTTGTGACCAGCTCAGCGATCCCTTGACTCTGTATACGGATCTCGATCTCTGCCCAACGCTTATCAAAAAACGCCCGCTTCTCATCTGCACCCTTTCTTGTGTTGTACCATTACGTCCAAACAATTCTTTTCACGTTGTTCATGAATAGAATTATAATTATTTTTTCCCTTATCAGGGAAGCAACGTGAAGTGTTTAGCTTAAATTATAGCTCGTCTCGATCGGTTTGTTCTCCCTATTAGCTTGGAAAATCAAAAACACTGCTGACAAGCTTATTATTATGTCTTTGTGTAACTTCACAGAAACAACTGCATCTACACATTTATATCTGTGAAAACCTGTTGTACGGCCAAAACGAAGGAATATTCAAACATGCGTCACAGTGGGAAGGTGAGGTATTGCTCTCCACAAATTAATAGTTGTGTGTAAGTAACGTTTTATTTGTTACATGTAAATTACAGTAAGTTGTCATACAGTGTTGTATATAGGTTATGCCCTATAGACTGGCATCCTCTTCAAAGTGGCTTCTTGCCGTGTTTCTGATGCTACCTAGGACTGACCCCCCCCGACAATGTATAGGTAATATTGCACATACATTTTTAGTTTAACAAGTATGGAACACATATCTGCAAGACTGTTTGCACATTGTGTAGAAAATGGAGGTCTAGTACCTCTTTCCGTAGACGCACTACATGCTTTCATACTGATGTGAAAATGACTGTGAGGCAAATCAGCTGTAATCATATCGATGCCTATAACAGTATCACGTAGGAGAGTGCAGATACTGCAGCTTTTAGGAGGCTTAATGCCATGTCTCAGCTGCATGAAATCGGAAAAATAGCTGTGTATGCCCTGAAAATAAAATCAGACTCTGAGAATACAGAAATGCCTTTTCTATCTTTTACGTGAAGCCTCATCTTTGACAGTTCCGCCCCGCCTCTCCTGCTTGCTCCACAGAGCAGCTCAGAACCGTCAACGCTGGAAGCCGGACTCCCAGTGTTAGCAGTCAATTAGGGGAGTGAGTTTTAATTGGTCCCTGCGAATGTCCTCTCGTTTATCTGCCTCAGTCTGCAACAGCCTCCGTCTGATATGCTAGCAGAGAGAACTGACGTGTTCTGAGAGGCCATCATGTGGAAGGTCTGACCTAGATCACAGAGGAATTAGACAGCAGGGCAGGAGGGGCTGGCAGGCGCTTACATAAAATGGTGACAGATTGAAAAAGAAAATCTTTTTTTATAAAAAACAAGACAACAAACAGAAGCCTTACTATTGTCTCAGGCGGTAAAGATGCCCTTGGGGCGTGCGGGCCACATTTCGAGTTTGGGGAGGCTCATCTGCTGCTTGTTCCACACCAGCAGTGCAGAGCTGGCACTGACTGAATTGGCTCCTGAGGGGAGGGTGTAAATCAGCCAGGGTATGAACCCCAAGAGGCTTAAGCATTAGCGCCCCCTGCAGGCATTACAGCTGACTTCAAGTTGCTGTCTGTCCCCACTAAGTAATGTCTATCCAGTCAGACTAACTGGTAATAAACTCGCTGGTGAGGGTTACAAACTGGAATTGTATTTTTCAGATGATCTTTGCTTCCTGAGAGTGTGTTCTGGAAAATTCTTAGTGCCCACCATAATTTGGTTGTTCAATGCCAGTTAGCTGGTAGGAATTTCACACACCCACCATCTCTAATGTAGTAGCTCGACCTGCAATCCATTCTGGACATTGCCTAGTGTTTACATTGCTGCCTAGTAGCATCATATTCAATTTATTTTTATAGTGCCTTTCACAACGTCTTTCATAACGTAGTTGCCCAGAGGCACTTAACAGGAGAGTGTTGTAACTGCCATGTACATTGATGAAAACGGAAAAGGCCAGAAGACAATGGAGGAAAGGAACGAAAAATTCCTCAGCAAGGAGAAAACAAACCTCTGGGGGGTCCGAGGTCAACTGGCCAGCCACCCCCTCGGGCATGCTGCCATTATACAGAGCAAAGATATACCAGCAGTATAGATATATGCACATATATATATATTCAGATAGTAAATTGCACTCAGGTCCATCATCCAGGAGGCGGTTCACCATTCTGATCCTTGTAAGGTCTTGTCTGCGGACCACGTTGATGATGTCACACCTGGATCCATGGGAATGAGATGGCGATCGGAAACATGCTGCCAGCATATCCACCTAATGCCATTGCACTCATAAAGGCTATCTGTACTGCTTCCCCTTCCGCTTGTTCTGTCTGACGTGGGGGCATTAATTATATTCATCCTCCTGGTAGAATTCCTGTTAATTCTGGCTGTATAGTTTTTAATAGACCTCATACCATGTAAACATTCTGGTCCTTTATTTTTAGCATATTTTTATAACTACCTCTTTTCTATATACCTCTGCTATCCATCCATCCATTAATAAATCTTGACATGTGCTAGGTTTAAAAAAATTTATTTTTAAAAAGTTTTGCCAAAAAACCATTTTGAGGACACAAAGCCTTCATTTGCTGCAGTTTTTTTCTACTTAATTTGATTAAAAATGAACAATTACACTCACGTTCTTTTGCTTCTGTACACCTCTTCTAGAAGAATCCATTAAACCAGCCTCAGACACCTGTTGTGATTCTCAGTGCCTTTTTCATTTCACAGATTGCTTTCCCCTCATCCTGAACCTGCCTGACCTTTTTAAAGTACCCGATGCCAGCATTTATTGAACTTTTCAGTGGGCAGAAGACTTTTTTTGGATCACTGCATTCAAGCACTGCCTGCTTTGATTTTTAAATTTAAAAATAATAAACTCTTCCTGATTGTTTTCAGTGATGACTGAGACATAGGTCATTTCTTAATCTTTTATACCTTATTTCCTTGCATCCATGCATAACCTTAGTTATGGCTAGTTAGTTAAGGCTTTCAGTTGTCAGTTTCGGCTTTATATCAGTTTAGAGACACCATTTCATAAGAATCTGTCGATTAAATCGAATGTGGTTGGGAATTCTCCTGAGAAAGTAATACTGGTATCTATGAGTAGCACAGTATCAATGCCCACATATGCAGTATATTGTTCAGAAAATACTCCATTGAACCACCTTAAAAGCCTGAGACTTCATTGTGATTGACTGGAAGATGACCACTGAGGTATGCTTACATCTTGACTCTGCACCAAAACACCTCCAGTAATTCCAATAGCTTTAGTGCTCATGTGTTTTTTCATGAGTGTTTAACCTCTGCAGTTATCTGTTCTATATGAATTCTTGAAACATAACCGAGAAGAAGGATTAAATCAAGACAAATGTATAAAATGTGTTTTGATCTTTCTGAGTTGGGTTATTTAGTTAGATGGACCAATAAGATAAACAGTATTTAGAAGCCATGTTTTTCCTCATCAGCACTTGCATTTATGTGTAGATTTTGACTGAATAACAACGAATGCTTTAAACAGACACCCCCCCACCCCCCCAAAACCTACAAGTTATGAGCAGCCCATGTTACCTTGTGCAGGTGAATCATTTGTAAAGATACCTTTCAAACACCTTGAAATAACTGCAGTTTATCATTAGAAAACAACACAGACTATGAAGAGTTTGTCTCCATGGAGAACTTGAATAAAAAAGCAAACGAGTTGTTTGCAGGTTTCTTAGCAGGAATCTGATTTTATGCCATACTTGCAATGTTTGCCTAGAATAGTCAAAGACATGTTATTTTTCATGTAATTGTCAGCCTAGTTTTTTTTAGATGTTCAGCGTAGCCAGATAATAGAGGTCATTTCAGTCCTTTTAAACAGTCCTTCCAAACAAAAGCAGCGTTTTCCCTTTGATTGTCACAAGCAATAAACTTTTACATTCCTCCTTAAACTCTGGACATAGAACTTGTGATAGTTTCCTATTTTGCCTTTGCAAGGTGCCTTCAAATACGCCGTATTATTTCTTAAGATCCATATGATCCATCTGAAACCCCGTAACACAAAATGTCATTCAACTGAGCTCGTAGCTGTTAACGTCAACACTGGGAACAACAGCTACAGCAGGTAAGCTAAAGTACAAACCTAATGCAATGGTAATGATCATCCTTTCAGTTTTCGTGAGGTTGTCGGTCTACCATGAAACCCAAAATGTAAGCCTTGATATTCATACAGTCAGTCTCCAACTGCTTTTCGGGTGAAAGAAATGGGAAGTAAACTTTGGCATTAACCAGAATTTAAAAAACTGTGCCTTTCCAATTTTATCAGTTTATTCCTTCATTTCAAATATATTTCATTTAATTTCATAGTTGATAGCAATGACTTTCTTGATATAAATCTTACACTGAGCTTGCTGGATTGACACTGGGTTATCTTGCATTCTCTCACAGCCTTGTTTTTATAATTTATTTCAGGGTAATTCGCTATAATAAATGTTTGTTTCGATGCACTTCTCACTCCAACACATTTTACAGCATGATGAATCTGTGGGCTGCTGTCCCCAAAGGAGCTCTTGTGGGGAAAAGTTTAAGGGTTTGCCTTGTTAGCGAATACTAGTGAGCTGCCGAAGTCAACAAAGAGGATTCTCGTGGGGGTTTTATATTCAGAATTGGTTCATTTTCCATAGCTATCCGAAGTGAACAGTCTTCAGAGTCTGAGTGGTGCTGTGTAGGGACACCTTTGGGTCAGCACACTGCTAAGCTCTCAGCTGCAGATAGTTCCTCACACTTCCCAAACGGTGCAATATTCATACGCATCATCTTCTGCCTTTATCCTATTACCGCCCGGATTATCGCGTTTCACCCGATTACCGCATCGATTTCACATCATTTTACTGAAACACAGTCTCTGCACTTTAAACTTTCCACTGCTCAACGCCGTGGCGGCACCGGTGAGGACTCTCTCTGTCCGCATCATTCCCAGCTCACACTTGCGGCTGGCTCATTTTTTGTCGCATGGCTGGATGAATGCCGCTTTTCTATCCGGCCCAGCTTGAACACTCCAGCCAGTGCATACGCTGCTCACACTTCCCAGCACAACCTTGGACTGGCCCCATGCCATTATCACTTCACCCCATCTACCCTGTGGAACTCTGTGTCCCAGTGAGGGTGCTTAATTTGCCTTAGACTTCCAACGCACCCCATATTGCTAGCCACGTTTCCCCCTCTCAGCTTGTACATTGTAGGTAGCAAGATTACTATTGTGCATATCTGTACTTCTTCGGACATTCTCTGGTTCTCGATTGAACTGCAGGCTTTCAGAAACTACCCAATACCTGGCAACAGCTATTTGAACAGCTATTGAAATCCCCAAGCTGAATGCATCCACTCCCTTGGGCTTTCCTATATAAGTTTGGCTCTTTTCTGCTAGCAGAGGGGATAACCTTGTCCTGCCTTATAACATGCCTTGTAAGACATCTGAAATTGGTCTGCCAAATGTCTTTAGTGTCGAGCAGATTCTGTTTAAAATCTTCCGGATTGGTGTCCTTAGATATTGTCCTCCAAACTGTAACCTAGCATTTTATCTTACTTACTCAAATAGGTAATTATTGCATCCTTTTTGTATTCGGGTACCATGATAATGAGGGATTTGTAATTGTTCATGTATTAAACATCTCTTTTCTCATTTAATACATCAGAAGGTCATCAGATTGTTTACATAAACCCTTGTGCTCCCATATAGAAAATGTCGACTTATTGTAATATCAGACTTTAACATTTTTAACAACTGATCTGCCCCTTGATACTTTTTAAAATAATAACAGTAACAACAGCACCAAGCAATGGTCAGAGCTACAACTTGGAGTACAATATTAGTTGCTGGTGTACATAACTGGGGACAGCAGAGAACCAGACAGCGAAGACATGCTAAGACAAACAGGACAGGGTTAGACGGTGTGAAGAGGACAGAGTGTCAAAGAACAGAATGTTACGAGAACACGTACAATGCTGCACGCTACCGTCTACTGCCATTCGCCTCATCCAACATGTGTACATAAATGACGGCTTGTCTTACGAGGAATCCATTCCTAAACATGGTAAGAAACAAGACAACAGATCCCATTAGGAAGTGATCATGCCTTCCAGGGTATGATGGGTCTTCTGTAACATTTTTGTCCTGTCTTTCCAATTAAATAATCTTCTTTGCTATCACTAATGCTATCAGAACAAATGGCTTGATACACAGACTCCCTACAGATCTCCTAATAATTCAAGGCGGGAGTCGTGTGGGACGATGTGGTTGAGGATCTCACACTGCCTGCTTAGGACTCCGGACCAGAATGACTAGATTTGTAGGCAAGACCACTACTCTTGTAAATAAGAAGTTAACGCCAATCGTCAGGGTAATGCTAATCATTGTTTGTTACCTATAAGCGACTTCCAAATGTGTGAAGGACAATGGGAATGAGGAGTTATTATTCATGTTGGTGCTTGACAGCACAAGGCAGTACAACGATCTCTGCCCAAATACTCTGCACTTAATGAAATCCAGCTGGCCTCAGTTGGAGGAAATGAGTTGGGTAGATTTTAAAAGAGGCCATATGAGCACAACAGGGTTGGGAGGAAAGTCTGGGAGTATATGGTAATTACACAGATATGATGAGAAAGACAGAAAGACAGAAAAAAAGAAAAGTTTATTCCAGAAGGCCTTGCGTCCTTACACCCCCAGGGTTGGGGGTTTGAATCCCATGTGGGTTTCTTCTGGGCATTGTAGTTTCCTTGTACAGCCAAAAACCATAGTCAGACTGATTAGCGTTTCTAACTTGCCCAAAGTTGACGACTGTGTACGTGAGTGAATGTGCCCAGCAATATCCTGACATCCCATCCAGGGTGCACCCCAGCTTTGTGCTCTGCCCTGCTTGGGATAGGATACCTGAATAGTACAGTTCTTTTGATTGGTGAAACCTGCTGTCATGCACCTGTCCTGCATCCCACCCTTTGTGGCAAAGCTCCTCCCTACCACGGTATGTGACCAGCTTTTTCAAAAATAACACAATAGCTTTTCACTCTGAACTATGTGTGGTCAGCAAAACTAGGGTGCTGAAAAAGTGCCTGACGTAAAGCCTTAAAGGATCTTATGGCTTTTGAAAGCCCCATAATGTCCCTGTTTTGTCATACAAGTGATCCGTTTGATGTATTCATTCTCCAGTTTACCAAATTATCATTTGTCTGTCCACAGGCCATCAATTCACTCATTCATTCATGAATCCATTTTATGAAGCACTAAAGATAAGGGTTACAGTGAGCAGTGCTGATTTATGTATGTGCCTGGATTTTTGGGTGCCCGAAATACCGATATTTCAGGAGCAGTGCTGAGATGAGAAAATCATGCCAGGGAGGAGCCCTAGGGGGCGCACAAATATTGAGAGGTGCTGGCACTGTGATGTCGCTCATTCTGTGGCTTAGTTTGTGTGCTGTATCGGTTACGGATTGGCATCTGGTTGTTGCATTTATACCTTAAATCTGTGATTTCCCTGAGGGGGATCGACCATCTCGAGCCTCGGAGGGACCACTGAATTGGTACCTATGGTGACTGTATGTGAGTTCCAAACACACCACTTGTTATCTGACTAGTACAGCGCACCCAAAAACGCTGAGCTGTTTAGCTAATCAGAGGCAGCTGTACCATAGAAAGCTTACACCCAAAAACGCTGAGCT
>JAACJT020000053.1:1090274-1127782 GCA_009936485.2 Gymnarchus niloticus
GTCTTTATACATGAATGGTCACAGCCCCTTAAACATGTGTGGTCACACCCCCAAGCCTCTTAATACCTGTGTGGTCACACCCCGTCTTTATACATGAATGGTCACAGCCCCTTAAACATGTGTGGTCACACCCCCAAGCCTCTTAATACCTGTGTGGTCAAACCCCCTCTTGAAACATGAGTGGTCTCACCCTTGAGCCTTTTGATGCACACCTGTCCCCGAACCTTCCCTGCTCACACATGTATAATCACTCCCATAACGTATTTTGTTTGTCTTACTTGGGATGCGATGCACTTTGAAATAAATAAATGTACCCTCACTAGACCCTCAGTTCTCCCTCCCCACTTCACATTTCCTTTGCCACTTTTAGGCTGCTGATTCTCTCTCAGCTTTCGGGTGTCCGAAGCCATGCCGCAGTAAGCTGTGTTTACGGGTGTCTCTATGATCACCAGGTCTATTTCAGTGAAGAGTTGGTCCTAGCCATCTGGCCCACTGAGATGAACAACTGCCTGAGACAGACATGTACCCTGACCCTATTATTTTCACTCCCCGTAGGAGAATCCTTGGTTTAATGAAAGACAGGCAATCGATAAACCAGTCCGAGATGATCGAGTGAAACATGACTCGCCTGGGTTTGAGCACTGGCCAGTTGATTGAACCTGACGTGTGTTATTGTGAGACACCCCCCTCGTCAAGAAGAACATCCATGCAGCTGTACACCTGTCCTGCATCTTTACCCAGATGGCTCCAGAGTTAAACAGCAGAGCTACAAAGTGACAAGAAGGGGGACTGGCGTGTGGCAACGCACTGGCGGACAAAAGTCAGACTCGTACAAGTCACTTCAGAGCTCCGTTTCATGCCCTGGAGCCGGATTGTGATTGATGTACCTTCCGCCTGAAGTTCGCTGCTGCTGAGACATAAAGAGGGGTGAGTGGCTTCACGTGTGTGACCCCTCATAGATGGTCTTTTCTACACAAACTCAGAGTGGCTGCTTCACCAAGAAGACAAACCAAGACATGTCCGAAGAGCCCGTGGCATTGCTTTAATTTAGCCGAATGGCTGTAATGACCACCCAAGAGGATGTTCAGACAGCTCTGAGTAGAGATGTGTAGTGAGGAGCTCGCTGTCGTTTTGGGCTCTAAATAGAATATTCTGTAGTTTCCAACTGGACCTTTCCAGAAAAAATTATGAGAGAAAAAAACATTTGCAATAGACATTATACATAAAGGCACTATTAAAAATATGTCTTTATGAAACTGATTATTCTTTATTACAATTCTACGATTAGTCTTTCATGGGTCCCTGACTGCTGAATCTGCATGTCCTCCCATTGTCACACGTTCCCTCCTTGTCACACATGTTCCTTCCCGCTGTCACACGTTATCTCCAAATGTCACACGTTATCCTGTCCAATGTTCCACAGCTTTCTGGCCTGTCCTGCATGGGATTGGCCCAGTGAAACGATGGCAGGAAGAGTTCGCCTTTTGTGTTTGAATATCTTAGAATCCATAATAGCGAAAAGAACACAGAGCAGAAATCTCTCCAAAATTCAACCCTTAAAAGTAATGAAAATCTCAGAAATATACAAGGTCTGAAATTCTTTGAGTAACTCAGCATCTGGCCTTGTAAAAAACAAAACAAAAAAAAAAAAATCTCAGTTCAATAAAAGCGCTTTGCTCGCTGCCATCGATCAGTGGCATCTGGCAGATGGCGGGGTACGTCTTTTTTTGGCGAGAGGGATAACATAAAATCACGAGAGGGTAATTGAAGTGAGTCGCCACCTGTATGTCAATGATAAATGCGCAGTGTGGACGCAGAGCTGCATTATGTTATTAGCTGTAATTATGCGACTCTCTCGGCAGACATGAATAAACGACATCGGGAAAGGGCAGCGGGACCCACGGCCGGACAGCCGGACGGCCGCGGGAGGGCGCGGGGGGGCCGCCCCCCGGGGCGGGGCCCGGGGGGGGCGGGGGGGGGGGGGGGGGGGGGGGGCGTCTGCGGGAGTTCTAATTATAACCATAATGGTGGTGCCGGCTTTTGCAGGAAAAACAGCAATCCTACTGTGACCCCCCCCACCCACCAAATTCTCACCCCTGTGCAACCATCTCCCACTGCTCACACGTGTACCCCAGAGGCTGGGGTCATAAGCTGTCCTGGGGCCGAGTATTTTTAATTAATCAGACGAGCTTATGCAGTCGATTTATTTATTTTTCAATTTCTCGGCCTGTCAGTGTTCTATGCTGCTGGTGCGAGGTGAAGTTAACACAGCCCCCCCCTCCCGACCGCGTAGTCACCCCACCCCACAGAACACTGAAGTTTTCCCTCCACACGCTCATTTACTTTCTCAGCGGGATAACGAATTGTTTTATCTGCTAGTCAAGAGCCCGTAATTCTGAAGCTTAAAGGTCAATTACCTCACCAGTGGGATTTAAGCACCCTGGAAGCCCACCGTTTTTTTTTTTTTTTTTTGCATTATCATGCCCTCGCTTCTCGCTTCTCGAGAAAAGCACGCATGACCGGCAAAAGCACCGGTCGAGGACCGCGAAAGTGCTCACATGAGAACCACGCCACGCAGATCGTGCCTGGATTGACGTGTGCTAAAAGCCTCTCAAAATTTGACCCTAGGGACGCTTAATACCTGAAAGTATTTCATTTCAATCATGTAATGACTGTTGGTGATGGATATTTAAAAAAAAAAAAAAAAAATCTACTCTTCACAGTTAAAAAAAATAAATAAATTGCTGCTTGTGTGCAGTAGAGCTGTGTGGAGTTTGCTTTGTTGGAGGAAGAAAAGGCTGCCTGAGTTTTAAGAGGTTACCTTTCTTCATTTTTCATGGATCATGCCGGTTGAGGGAAAGGCTTTTTAAGGTACTTTGTTCTACATTTGGACAACGTTGGAAATAATTCTGAGAATTTCATTCTGCAAAGAAATACCAAATTATTGCATGTCTGGTAAAATAAAAGAAGAGAACTGATGCGGTCGCTCAGAAAAGTGGCAGAAATAGCTGGAAAGCTTTAATAATGAAATCATTTTTCCTTGACTGTGCCCACATTTCTGATAGACCTGAACCGAAACGCTGTAGCCTCTCGCCGCACAATAGCGTCGGGCAAAAGGTGACTGAGATCTCCGCTAAAAAGGCGAGGTGGCAACGAGTTCTTTGTGTCGCCTCTAGGCTGATTTTATAGCGAGTAGAACCGCGTACCGTAAAAAGCATCTCCAATGCTGGTCCACCTACGGGGGCTCCGACGGTGAGGCACTCAGCTTGGTCACTCTGCCAGCTGAACCGGGGGGGCATTGCAAGACTAGGACTTAGCGATGATGTCAGGGAAACAGAAGCCTGTCCTCAGTGAGCTTCGGCATGTGTGTGATAGGCTGCCCTGCTGTGTTTCTGCAAGGATGTGGCATGGCAGTGAAAAATTCATGCCTTTCTGAGTGATGTGTTCACCGCTTGGCTCAGTAGCCAGTGGCCCCATGAGGCTCTGAAAGGAACCAGACCTTCGCCCAAGTTTCCCCAGAAGTGTACTGCTGTTGTACCTTTGTGCCATGGCAAAGAGCTTCAGTTTGGTATCCAGTTGAATAAATGAACAAACTGCAGATGTTTTTGTGCCATGGCGTCTTCTAAACGCTGAGCACTGAGACCCAATCATCAGTTTTTATTCCTATGGTCTATGTTTTTGCGCTGTATTTCCAAACATCTGTCACAGACGGCAGCATAGAACAGATGCTGAACGAGGCTGAGACGAAGCCAAACGAAAACCTTTTCCACCAAGAGGCGGAGCCTCAAACTGCAATCCAAATCAAAAAATAAAGTTATTACCCGTGGGTCGAAGTGGACCTCTTACTTTGGCGATCGTCAACTTTGACTTACAGAGTCATGTCGGGGAATCGAGACCAGACCAGAAGTGGATGATTATTAGTGTGACAGACATGGGGGGGGTGACTCAGCTGGAGCCTATTAGAGCACATCGGCACTCTGATATCCCGCTGACAGCCCCATTCTCTCTAGATTTTAACCATGCTGCTTTTATCACTATGCACATGCCAAATTCTCACGCAGCGCCCGCAATCTGGCAACCCGGGCAAGACAAGAGGAAGAGCACTTTTAAAGGAAATTGCTTATTTTTCATTATTGCGTGCTAATTTGACTAATTGCACCCATGTCTACTCCTTCCATGAATCCTCTGCTTCTTGTTTATCCCGTGTATTGGTTCTCGTTACACGCGTTTCGCTTGTCTGCTGATGCTTGCCTGTTCCTCCTGAGAATGGTGCCGATCACGGATGCAGTCATTTCTCCTGGGGGAGCGAGCACGGCTCGGCCTACAGACGACACCCATGGAATCACAGGATGGGGGTGCTTAGTTAGGGGGCTGGGGTACATTTCTTTTTGTTAAGACATTATGTCCCTCAAGGCACAATACTAACAAAACCCAGTTCAAGCATTTTGGAAAAATTGAAACCTCCTCAGATTGGTTCAAATTCACTTTGATGGCAGTTCCAATAATTAAAACCATAAATGAATATTCAAACTATGATGTCTGTAGTTTTATTTTTTTTTCCAAACCTGCCTCAAGCCTTTATTCGTATTACCAGTGGAAGGTGATGGCGTTATGTTCTCTGTTTCTTTGCTAAAAGTCTCACATTGAAAAAGAACATCCAAGCCTGCCAACAATTAATCCTCTGTGGCACCTTGACTTTAATGATTTTAGGATTAATGAATAATGCCAGCAATTTAATTAATGAAATGCCAATTGTGATCGCTAATTTGGATGCTCTGAATTTTCTCGTTCTTTAGCATGCAACATGAAAATCCAGAGAAGATCCCAAAGAATCATAACTTTGCCAAAACCATAAAGTGGTTAAAGTTTGTATAACCTCTTGTTACTTTGGTCTTCTTTTAAGATTAAGTTCTCTACGGTTGTTTTTTAGGATTAAGGATAGATCGAGGGAGTGAAAACCTAGATGGGGAACTTCTAGGCTAAGTGAGGACAGTAAAATGTAAGTTTATAGCAGGGGATCCTGCAGCATTGTGTTGTGATGATGGGGTTTCATACCCTCGCTAAGGTAAAGGCTTGAGCGTTTTTGAGTTCTGCCTAGCTGCCTTTCGTCACTAGGAGGAGAGGAGAGAGGAATGTTTTTCCCCTCCTAAAGTTATTCATAATGCCCTTGTCCACCATCAGCCTCTGCTAATGAGACCTGTCATGCAGCCCGTCCTCTCGCTGAGGGAACGTTTTCGGCGACCATCTCTGTTCCGCTTTCTCTGTTTCCTCGGGTAACGGGTGTTCCGCATCTGCCATCTGGCAAACAAACTGTCTGCCTCTAATGAGTCAGAAAAATAGCTAGGGGCAGTTTTTTTCTGGGTGTCCCCATATGTGCTTGGGGCTTGGTTTTGATTACTTGCTGGTCCGTGTCATTTGTTACCGGCCCTTTAAAAAAAAAAATCTGATAAAATACTGTGACATGTCTGACAAACGGCTGACCCTCAGAAATTCCTCCCCTTTTATTATCAGAAGCCAGGAACGTATTTCTGACAAAGACTCATTCTGTACCAAAGTACCATTCTGTAAATACCTACAGCATGTGAGAGTCACTTGACAGCCTTTCTGATAATTCCCACGAACAGTTTGCTTTTGATCGTTTTTTCGGCGGGCTCTTAAATAGCACGCTGCTGTCACGCTGATCCTTCAAGTACAGCAGACTATGGCCTGGGCCTTCATATTCGCTGTGGCTTTGACCTGGTGCCCGTAATGGTCTCCACAAAGGAAATAACATGCCTCTGTCTTTATATTTGCACATGTGGCGTTGCATGGGCTCTGCTGATTGCTTACTCTGTTGCCAATCTGCTCGCAGACCTTTTTCTCTGCTACGTTTTGACACTCCAGCAACCTAATCCACTTCAGAAATATAATAGGTGACTTGTGCTGTTATTGACTTCATCGCCAGGGGCAAATCTCTCCAGGCTCAAGAATCTGGTCTAGATACAACCCCTTTATGAAACATTCAGTAACTCCAGAATCTGGTCTAGATACAACCCCTTTATGAAACATGTAATGACTCCAGAATCTGGTCTAGATACAACCCCTTTATGAAACATGTAATGACTCCAGAATCTGGTCTAGATACTGTCCTTTATGAAACATTCAGTAACTCCAGAATCTGGTCTAGATACAACCCCTTTATGAAACATTCAGTGACTCCAGAATCTGGTCTAGATACAACCCCTTTATGAAACATGTAATGACTCCAGAATCTGGTCTAGATACAACCCCTTTATGAAACATGTAATGACTCCAGAATCTGGTCTAGATACAACCCCTTTATGAAACATTTAATGACTCCAGAAGCTGGTCTAGATACTGCCTTTTATGAAACATTTAGTGACTCCTCTTGTGATTGGCTGCTTGGACACAAGGTTATAAGAGACAGGCCATTTTCCCTCCTGAAATAAATACTCGTTGTTATTTCTGTGTCTGTTTTGGTTATGATGATATGAAAGGATACATATTTTAAAAATGGGCCCTCTAATCATTCTAACTTGCTTTTGATACATATTTAAAGCTCAAGGAAGAAAAGACTCATGAAAATGACAAGAAATAAAATTCTGATTGCAGGGCTCAAAATGTGTAAGGATCGTAAAAGCAGGTTGGAAAATAGGAAGGTAAGACAGTGAAAGTGGGGCTCATTCAAAATGCCAGCACTTCATTTCCAAACAGTGGAGAGTTTGAAAGGGTTCCAGACTGCCAGTTTTGAGAAATAATCATCAGAACTAATCAAGTAGGAAAATGGCTGCATTCCTTCAATCAAGTCTAAAGTGGACTGGCGAAACACAGGTATAATAATACGACTTTCAGAATTTAATCAACTAAACATCCATTTTGTCAGAAATGCTTTTCTACCACACGGTCACAGCAAACCTGGAGCTTATCCCAAAAGCACCAAGCCAGGGTGTACCCTGGATCAGATACCATCCATTTGGAGGGAAAACACACCAATGACAATTTTTAGACGTGCCGCTTGGCCTAAACTCGAGCTCTTTTGGCTGGCCACATCTTGTAATCGATCTGCTTTGCCAGAGTTCTGTGGAATTAATACCTGGGAACCTTTTAGACGGCTTCTACTGTTAGTGGTGTCGCAGTAAGATCACGTGGATGCACCGGTGTCCCCAGCTTTGCCGCTGAGGGATGGTAACGTGTGTGTGTGTGTGTGTGTGTCCACCACTCTGGAAAGGGGCGAGCGAAGTCGCTCTCGCGCCGACTCGACACCTTGTGTTTGCGTTTCCATCTGTCTTGCCATCTGCTCCAGACGCATTTTCAAAGTGATCCACTAGGATTTTAGGGTCGACACGATGCACCGGTGAGCACGATTCACTTCCACGCGTCCTCTCCAAGGACGCTTTGTTTTACTTTCAGCAGCATCTTTTGACGCCACTCAAGGGCAGCCTGGTTGCACAGTGTGAGGCACCGGCAGGGTTTGGGTTCAAATCTCACCCCCGCTCCACGTGTGTCCATATATTGCCCATGTTATGTGGACTTTCTCCCGCAGCCCAAAGACCGGCAGTTAAGGGGATTGATGCCTAAAAATTTTCCATAGTTTTAGAACGTGTGTGCCCCCTACCTTGTTCCCTATGCTATCTGGGACACACTTCAAACCCCGAGAGACCCAGCTGGAAGACGAACGCATGTTTCCGGAGCTTTCTGTGAAGCTTCTCTCCGTGTTGAGGAATCAAAGTTTTGTATTTTTATTTTTGATTAAAAATACATTGTTCTGACTAGGGACTAATTTGCCAAATTTTCCACGTTCAGTTTAATCTACTGCTTCTTTAGCTAGAACCTTTGTCCCATAGGGGTGTATGATTTTACACAGAGGAACACAACTCCGTAGATCAAAGAGAGGGAAGTGACATGCTTTGTTCCAGTCAATCGCCAGCGGCACTCAGAGCACGCGATCAAAGAGTTTTCTCTTCGTATTTTTCTCAAAGAACACCTTGGTAAGGACAGAAGGTGATCGTTTTCAGAAATGTGTTGACAGACTCCGCCAACTCTCAGAAAGACAAATGCGGCACAATTTTCAAACAGAGATGACTCACGCGTTACTGCAGTGTTAAATACTTTGATAGGTCTCAAACAGAACAAAATCCATTATCAGATCTATGAAGACTTCGAAAAGCTTTTATGTCACAACAATATGTACTTAGTGTTAACAATACACAATGATTAACGATAATTATACTATTTAATGAAATCACCTTAAAATAACGACAGTGGTTCATATATTGAGCATGGTTACAACCCTGTAGTCTGAAGGTTATTAGTTACAGGGCAGAGAAGGACCCAAATTTTTGATAAATGAGATTAGAATCTGAATCCGTCAGGTCAAATCTCAAGTTACATAAATGGGGAAGGTTTTGCCGAAAATGGCTGCTTTCACAGGGAGATGTGAACAGATTCAACCCAGGTCTCACAGAGCCGCCTTGAAGCTGCTTTTCATGGCCGCTGTGGGTATTTGACGAACTTCGCGAGACCAGAACTCGACGTGTCACCTAGTGGTTTGCACATCTATTCACAACTTCTTGTCTGAGTGGCCATTTCTCCCCTGCCGCCAAGCATTTAAAGGCTCTTTACATTATTTATGATAGCTTTAGGGCAATTAGTAGCATAGTAGCTAAGTAGCCTGTCTCAAAGACTGGAGGTTCGAGTAAAGCTTGTTGTAGTCTCTCAGCAAGCCCATAAACATGAATTACTGTGATAAAATATCACTGTTTATCTTCAGCTACAGGAGTCAGAATAGAGAATTGTGTTTTTCAGTTCTCTTGAGTTTGTTTTAACTTTGCTTCATGGAATTCTGAAAGATATGATTTGTAATATATGAGTTAAACATGCGATGTTTTGACCTCCCGATCAGAGACCCGGCACTTGCCCGGAGACACGTCAATCCATCAGAGAGTCTTCTGGACCGGCTGCCACAAGGGGCATAACTGGGGAGGTTCAGCCATCAGGACGATTGCACCGAGAAGGGCAGCACCGTTTCTAATTGGTCTTCAGAGAGAGATGGGTATCACGGTGGCAGTGGAGTCACACAGTTCTCCCCCAGGTTGACCTTCAATCATTATAACACGCTCTCTGTATGCCGGTGATCTCCATGGATATTGAAACATGACCGGATTCCGCTTCCAGTCCTGGACCGACTGAACGCATATCTAAATAACAAATTTAAGCCCGTGTGCGTTTTCTATGCACCTGGAATGCATTTGCATAACATTTAGCATTCAGTGTAGTACAACGGTTGATTGTCAGGGTTATTCCACCGGGTTACTTTTCTGTAAATTCCATATTAACATTCAGCTAAACTCAAGGCCTAATTAACATCGCTAACAATTACTACGGGTTTCTAATTTGCTTTAGATTCAGAACGTGTGGTCAGGCATTTAAAAAATGAAAGGTATTTCAAAACTCACTTTTGTAACAACGTGTATTTATCTGAAGCGAAGCCTCTTCCCAGGTGGCTGTATTTTAAATCATTCGAAGTCGTATTGTTCTTCCGTCCTTCTTTGGCAAGGCCAATACCTGTCATATTAGCTTCAATCCCCTCTTGAAATAGGCAGTAGGTGGTAATTATTACCTGAAAAGCTGCTCATTCTTTCAAATCCCTGGCCAGTGACAAAGACGGGCGCCTTCTGCTAATTTCATTAGACGCCGAGGCAGACAACATTCGTCTGGCGATTTGTTTTGGTTTTTGATAAGGAAGGGAGAAAACTAAACAGGAGGATGTCATGTCAAGAGAGGAGTCCTGATGTTTGATCAGATTCAGTCATAATGAGGGAAGTAAGCCCAGTGGAAACCAATAAGTGTTTGAGTACCAGTGGACTGATTGACAATGATCCCACCCACCGTGGGTTTTCAGAATGTTGCTTCTCTCATATATTTATATACATAATCTTGCTTTATCTGAGCGTTAACAAAATGTTTTTTTGAAGTCTCCTTTAGACGGAGAGATAAGCAGTTGCTGGAAGCTTGGGGCAAGACTGTTTTGAAATATAACATTAAGATGAAGTGTCAAGTGACCTTTAAATTCAAACCACCTACATAGAGGTACAGGAGGTTCATTCCCCCAGGACCGTGGTGTAACATACAGACAATGTGACACAGGGAAAAAAGCTCATCTGTCAGGACTGTATACTGGGGGGTGGGGCAAGAGTACTCCAGATCCCTTGACTGCCTGGTTTTCAGTACTACCGGACCTCAATGCAATATCTGGTTCACAAGGGCCAACGATAGGGCAGCCCCAAAGAGGGTACCTTGGTGGAGTCCGCCACCCACAACGGGGAACGACCGTCTCCTGTGTGGTGGGATGACCGCGAATGGACAGACGTGTATTATTATCTACCCCGTGCTTGTAACTGCCTCAGTCTGCACCTGGTGATCCCTGTTCTGAACCCTGACAATAGGCTGGTGCGCATTCTGTTCTACTTTCAGAAGGATCCTGTAGCTATAAATAAATGTTTACTGCTGCACAGGTTGCCTATGGCAGACTAGGTGTATATATACGAAAATTCTGATAAGAATAGACTTTGGAACATTTTGCACTGTTTTTCTGGACCCGGTGAAGCCACTGTGTCTGCATGCACCACCGCCAAAACATCAACCATCTTGAAGGATCGGAGGGAGCGGTAGCCATCGAAGCCTTAACTTGTGCATTGGAGTTTGTTGATGAGCATTTCATTAAACTCTTTCATTGGTGCCAATGTGAAAGATTTCCCTTTTTTAAGGACACCTCGCTTGTAGGAAAATAGTAAAGGCTTGCTATGCAGAATGACTATGAAATCAGTGAAGATTTATGCTGACCAGTGGGTAATTTCTTCTGTAGTATCTGCTCAACCCAGTGAAAAAAGGTTTGCCATTAAAGGTGAAAGCAATGTGAAGGAGGGAGGTCAGTAAGCCTAAACCACCAAGGAAGAGAATCCGTGTTCTGCTCCTGAGTAGAACGACGAGCTCCTTCAAGAACTTTCTGGAACTCTAATACACCATCGATGCATCTACATAAATTAATCAACAGAATAGAAATCAGGTTAACTTATTGAATAAAGGCTATGGAAATAAATAAAGATTTATTTGTATTTCTCACAAGATGCTGAAAGAACTGAAAAAGACTTTGATGCCTCTGCACCATTTAGCTCGCTTTCCAGCTGATACTTAGAAATTCAAATGAAGTTAGACAGCATATTTACATTACAGCAGCAGAACTCCACAGAGCAGGGTGCACTCTATGTCTAGCAAAGGTACTCTTCTATATAATGGCCGATATCTGACTGTACAGCTGCCGTAAAAGCAGCACCTTCCGTTCAGCACCATGCCGTCGGACAGCGCCCTGGCCGAACTAAGGGAAATATGATGATGACGTTCACTTTGAGCCTCAGAAAGAGACTCTTCCAAGCCCCTCCCCCAGCCACTCCTGCATGAAGGGAGACTGGGGACCCGAGGCTGGTGGGGGACCGAATTCTCCCACCAGGCTTCTAGCAGATAGGTGCCCTGTTGAACAAGACACCTTCGCCCCCACATTGGCAGCCATGCCATCCCTGGAGGAGCTCTTGTCACCAGGTTTCTTCCTGGTTTTGTTCTGGTACAGCTGTCTCCATGCACACCGGCCCCATTTTTCCTAAACGATCTGAACAACTGAAGGTGCTGACAGGCTTTCATGAGGAGTGATCCACTCCTCTCTGTACACTTCAGCCTCACTGAAATCTTGAAGCTGCTGACTGGAGAGGCCTCAGTGGTAACTGGTGACTCCTGGCACTAGCACTGATGATTCTGTCAGGGTTTCAGGGGTGGAAGCCTTCCTGAGATATTTAAACATCGCCTCTCCTCCTCAGATATCAGGATACTGCATCTGCATCGAAATATCTTTATGTTGCGACTCTAGTTTGGATTCTGGATTGCTGCATTTCCCGCGGGGGTTACCGGGACACGGCATTTCCCGCGGGGGTTACCGGGACACGGCCTTTCCTGACAGCAAAAACCAACCATATGATATATCTGGTCACCCTATTACGCAGTGGCAAAGAGTGATTTCTACGGCTTACCTTGGAGACAAGCTACCTCATGAGATTAATTAAATTACAACGATAATGACTTTCTATTAGTTCTGTGCCATTAAATCTCCAGTCAGTCCAAGTCTGCCTAAGTGATCTATTGCACATGAAAGCACGAGTTCTCTCGCAGGTCCTCGGGAACGTGGTTCTACATCAGGAGAACCATCCCTGGGGCTCAGGAGAGTGTCGCTAACTACACTCCTGTTTGTTTTACTTCACAACATCCGGAAAAGGAGAAGAGAAGGTGTCTGAAATGACAATCAATAAGGCTTTTATTTTGCTTTCAAGTGAGGCGGTACCAGCCATTGAAACAAAGCGTCCATTAAATAAAATGGAACCACTGGTACCTCCTAATAAAATGCATATTAAAAACAACATCCAATTGTAATAAGACGCTAAGAATCAATATGCGCGATTGAAGCAGAATTAATAACCTGAAACAACAGAACGTTCGGAAATCTCTAGATTTTAAAAGCACGTGAAGCAGTCGTAGATAACAATAGCAATAAAAGCCAGCCAGAATAAACAGCAGAAAAATGGCCTTAATCTTCTTATAGCTCAAGCAAAGTTAAATTGTTATAAGAAAAGGTTGAATGCATCATTTAAAGTGACTATGAAGCCCAAGATGGTTAACACAGAAGCTACATAAAGACGTGGCGATATTACGGGGTGCCGGGGTGGCATGATGGGTAGCACTGAGACCTCACATTGGCAGAGTTGTGGGTTCGAACCCCTCCCCTGCTGCGACATGCTCTCGCTGTGTTGCAGAGTTGTGGGTTCGAACCCCTCCCCTGCTGCGACATGCTCTCGCTGTGTTGCAGAGTTGTGGGTTCGAACCCCTCCCCTGCTGCGACATGCTCTCGCTGTGTTGCAGAGTTGTGGGTTCGAACCCCATCCCCGCTGTGTCACGCAGTCCCTGTATTGCATGGGTTTTCTCCAGTGTATTCCTGCACGCCCAGCGATTAACTAGCATACTGCTTCCTGGGCCAGGATCCAGGCTCACTGTAACCCTGTACTGGATATGTGGTTATGGAAGATGGCTGGTTAAGATGATGGTCAGGACAGATAAAACTAAACTGTAACATGCTGCAAAGCCTTCCTATAAGATTCACGGAGATCTGGTGGCTAAATGCGTTGAGATTCTCAGTGCAAAAATGCAACAGATATAAATAACAGGAAACCAAGAAAATTACTTAAACAGTAAATTTTGGTTCTAACAAATTAGCCAAATTTGAGTACACTATAAAATTTTGTGGATTGTCCAGGGCTGTTCCTCCCCCCGACTCATTAATTGGCTTCTCCTCAGCACTCTTGTCAAAAAAGTGAACTTTTATGAAATATGCTTGTCTATGTGCACCTACCCGTTATGCTAATGTCATTTGCAAAAAAGACAGGAATACGAGACAGCAGCCTGTATTCTAAACTAGTCTAAATCTGTGTGTATATAGATACATACGTGTTCTTCTTCATACAGCAAATTTGCCTTCAACATGTTTATTTTTATGTTAGCAAAATAACACGTTATACAGGGTATTCTCATTAAGAAAATACTAGAGTCGGTACTAGTAATATTTGATAATGAAGCATTTTAGGTAGATTGTTATTTAAAAAGCATATACCTATTACAAAGCCTTCCAAAAGACACAAAAATTTAAATTCAGACATATTTCAGTTCAATTTTCAATTCAAAATACTTCATCCCCAGAGGGGCAATTCAAGGCAAGCAGGTAAGCAATAGATACACAGAATTTCCATCAACACACACATTAACACACTAACAATCTAAAAAACAATCTACCAACAACATGCGGCATGCATCCATTTCTAGTTATAAAGTAAGCAAAGGTACAAATGGCTGCCTCACAATAAGCTGACTATTTCCTGCACTGTTACTGTTCACCAGCTGACATCACCTTCCTGATGGCAACAACTGAAAGTCATCTTAGAGAACATGTGTGGGGTCATTAATAACCTTACATGCCTTTTTAAGAACTTGTTCACACTAAAACTGCACTAAAGACCTTTGTGTTTGCCCAATAATTTTTGAGCTAAGATTAACAAGACCCTGCAGTCAGTTCTTGTCCTTTTGACAGAGAGATTTAAACCAACAAATAAATGAAAAGGTTAAAATACTTTCAATAAAGGAAGAATAAGACATTGTCAATAGTCTTTGGTCTACGCCAAAGGAATTGAATTCACGTAAACAATAAAGACGCTGCTGGGACTTTTTCAAAATGACCTCTGCATTTTCGCTGAACCTCAGTCTTTCGTCAAACACAGTACCCAAGTATTTGTACGTCTGAACAATTCCAACATCGGTGCCGTCAATATATATGTTTTAGTGAAAGGATCATTTCCTTTGGACACATTTAAATCCAAAAAAGATTTGTCACATCAGTCCACGAATTCTTACATTACGGGTCCACGAGTGATCAGACATAAGAACACCGTCATCAGCAAATACGACAATACGTTGACTTTCATACTTGCCACGACAGTCATCAGCGTACAGAAAAAAAAGGTAAGGGAGAGAGAACACAACCCTGAGGCGAACCAGTGGAAGTACAAATAGATTCAAATGTTTGACCATTGACAACTACCATCTGAGTCCTATTAGTGAGAAAACTGATAACCCACCTACTACATCAATGACCTATGTGAAAAAGATATAAGCTTCCTAACAGGTACATAAGGTTGTATCGTGTTAAAAGCTGATGGGGAAATTAGGAAAAAGTAATCTTGCGTGTTTGTTTGCTCTAAATGTTGATAAAGCACATTCAAAATAAACAGTTTTGCGTCATCGACACCTCCCCTAGCTTTACACGCCAACTGCAGGGGCTCAGGAACTGGTGGCGTTACAGTCATCATTTCTGCTTTCACGATTTTCTCCAAAGTTTTCATTGCTAATGACGCTAATGCTATAGGCCGCAGGTCATTCAGAGGTTAAGCTCGGCTGATCTTTGGAATCGGGATGATGGTAGAATCCTTCCAGAGATCGGGATCAATCCCACAACTTAAGGAGAATTGGAATAATCCTTGAAACTCAACACTCAAGTCATCAGCACAGCACCTTAATGTCCTTCCACATATTCCATCTGGACCATTAGCGTTATTTACTTTGATCCTTTTCAGATGTTTAGCTACGGACTGGGTGGAAACCTGCAATGGCTGCCTGGGTGAAAGTGACTCTAACAGATCCCTAAGTTGGGTACTGAAATCCTGAATATCAAAACGATGGAAGACATTTATTTAATTCATGTGGCAAAGTCTCACCTTTAACATTCTGTATGTGAATAAGTTTTGAACCTATATTGATATTCGTCCCCGACATAATTTTAATCCCTCTCCAAGATGAAGAAATATCACCACGGTTACATTTATCTACGATCCTATTTTTTTAACTCCTCCTTGCCTGTCTCACTGCTCGTTTAACCTCTTTATTAACCTCCGTTCTTACCTCAAGTGTTCCACAAAAAAAATGCTCTTTTCTTCTTGTTTAAAATACCTTTTAAATCCTTTATAACCCACGGTTTATTATTAGGGATGATTGTAATTCCTTTAGAAGGAATCTCTCTATCGACACAAAATATTACATATGATGATATTGCATCTACTTGCTGGTTAATGTCTGAGCCCAGCTCAGCCAGAGCTCCCCATGTGGTACATTCAAAGCAGCCCCTAAGGGCCTCAGTGTTGTTCTCTGACCAAACCTACAATGTTTCAGCAATAGGTTTCTCTCTTAAGAAAACTGGTTGATATGCAGGAGCAAGCAAGATTGAGTTATGATCAGTTTTACCAAGACCCGGCAGAGGATGAGATCTATAAGCTCTTGGAACAGAGCCATAACATTTATCCAATGTCTTATTAAGTCGGGCAGGACGGTCAATGTCCTAATAATATGCAGGTAATGGTTAAAATCACCTCATAAAAACTTAGGTGCATCAACATCTTACTAACCATGTGCAATATAACTGCAGATGCGTTATAAACATTTGCACCCGGACGGATATACACTGCGGCAAACACAAGTTGTGGGAATTGCCTTGGTAAATAATGACAGTCAGCCTCGCGCTACTCCAGTCTTACGCCGCCTCCGATTTATGAATGAGCGGAGGCCACGCCCCTTTCTGCTTACCTGCGCTGTTACTGTCTGTGTCGAGTCGCATCGCTGTAAAAAAGCCTTGAACATGCGGTGTAATATCCTTAACCATGGTCCTCCATGCTGGTCCTTCTGCCGTCCGAGCAATGGATACACACAGGTGTTCACAATCAATACAGCGACAGGTAGTTTAAGGAGAAGCGCCGTCCTCCACTATACCTCCATCAGTATTTCATGCCATCACTAACACAACCTCCCATGGTAAGATAGAAACGGAAGATGGGATAAAAATTACAGAATATAAGCAACGTAATACAACATAAAAAAACAAATTGTTTGCTTCCGCAAGCCACAGGTCGGCAGGTGAGCAGCGACCCCATAAAAAGAAATGAACGGGCCAGGCGTTTAGACCGTAACCTGAACTAAACAGACTGTCTAATCCGATTAAAACGAGCGAGCAAACAGACAAACAAAAATGCCGATTTGTTTCAAGTGAGCCTGTCTGTCACATTGTTTAAAATGACAGAAATATCTTTAAAAATCCGCATGCACAATAAGCTAACAGTTAGTTATTTTTAATTCTCTCTTTGCTGAGAGCAGAGGGATTGCTTGTGTTTCAGAAATAATTAAGTGAATCAGCTGAAAACAAGCCTTGATATTTCTACTCAGCCCACTGAATACAGACATCAAAGACTTTGCCGCACATGAAAGTAGGGTCGTTGGGGGGTGGGGGTCTGTTTACAGATGCTGTCTTGGCTAGGATGATGGACTGCACAATGTGAGATCTCAGCAAGAGACTGAAGCCTCCCCTCCTCCAGGCAGGCACACAAACCTGGGGAAGACACGCAACCTCCACACACACGGCCAGGATGCGGTCAAACTGCCAGTCCTGGAAGTGTCAGGCAGCAGAGCCGCACTAAAACATCCAAAGAACAAAACTGCGGGTTTTTACCAGGGTAGCGGCCAGGATTGCTCGAAAGCCAAGGGCTTTAAAATATCCTTCGAGCAACCTACAGCTCTGCAGAGCAGTAGAGGGCTGTTCCAAACCAAGGCATACTTAATATCAATAACTGGAATGCTCTGCTTACCACTAGCTACTCCGTTAAAAAATCCCAGGATGGCCCAGAGCTCGCAGAAAATTGCCCGTTTACATTTTAAACTAAATTAATTACTAAAAGTCCCAGCAGTCTTCATATATAAACTTGGGTCTTAGATAGATCAATATTGTCGAGAGATTAATTTGTGCCAAACGTTTTTGAAATAATTAAAATTCACGTTCTATACATTTACTTCAGGTAGCCGGAGCGGCACAATCAATGCGATCAACAACCTTCATTAATAAAACGGTGCGTTAGTTAATTATCGAGCACTGTCGGGCACAGTCAGAGCATTTAACTCAACAGATGATTGTTCCGTCTACACGGCCTGGAATTTCTGGACTTGATTTTTGGTGGGGCATGTCAAAATAGATGAGCTCTGGAAGGGTAAATCCTGAGGGCGACATGAAACTGGAACAAGTCAAAGCCCTGCAGGTAGATGACTGAGGCTGTGGTCTTTGTTGGAATCGGACTGGCAACCAGATGCAGATAGACCCAGAAGATGAGGCCAGCTCACTGCTCTGGGGGCTGGATCCCATCTTCTCCTCCTTCGCTAGGCTTTATGTGAAAGACACTTGACACATGCGGGAGTCTTTTCAGATCACGGGTATTTATTTTTACAAACGTGACCCAGTTTTTAAAGTTGATATTTTAGGGGCCACCGTATACAGAGGAGAAAAGGAGGCCTTCTTCTGACGTGGAGTAGATGATGGAACTGGTGCAATAAGCTGCCTGTGTTGGAAGGATGAAAAATGGAGAGAACTGACTGAAGCAGTAGACATAGGAGCCACTGTGCGGGGATTAAATTAAGGAGGGTTTAATCCCATCCCAACAGCTGAAGAAATTGAAGTTGTCCCAGAACCTATAAGGGCCCGTCTTCAACCCGGAGACCTGAGGGTTCGAGGGTCAGTCGAGACTTCTGGACAGGAGAGGGGAATCACGGCCCCCAGTTACTGTAAGGTGGACGATTCAGTGGTGGAAGTGCAGATATCTCGGATGATGGAAGTTCCTCACCTTTATCGGGTCTTCTATGACAGACTCTGAACACAACAGATGCTGCAATTCTCAGGCGCTCATTAGAGAAGAAGTGTATGAAAGCTTTCAGCCAAAGCATGCATGACACGTTCTGTTCCCAATGGAGTCCAGCGCAGCCCACAGTACTGCTTTGTTCTGGCCATAGGGACTGAGGACAAGTCTCATTTCTGAACTTCAACCACCTAGACTTCTGTTCTCATTGTGTCACCACACAAAAACTGCTCCCCCAACCCCTACCCCCTGTTCTGTGTAACCATGCCATGCCCATGATACTAATGAGATCTCTAAACCGTACAGCTTATCACAGTCAATTTGAAGCGAATAACATTTAGTAAGGAGCGGTTTTTCATACAACAATGATTCACAGCTTTTATTATTCATGTTGTTGCTTATTTTGGTAGAGCTTCTTCAGAGAAACATGCACAGGATACGAAAACAAGGCAGCCTTTCCCACAGAGTCGTCGGGCACATGGAGAAACGGCGCGTCTGTAGAAATGAAAGGCCGAGTCGGACGTGGTGCAAAAACTTGTCATTGTCTGAGAGCGATCCGTTTTGTCGTTGATGGAAAAAAAAAACCGGACGGTTCATCTTCTCCGTGCATCATTTTACCCACGTGTTTCCAAACAGGATCTGCCATTACCTCACCCCCCTGCCTCGTTAACGCACCTTGCCAGCTTTAAAAAGGGGCCGGGGCGGGGCACTACTCACATTGCGGGACTCTGATCAAGGAAGGGCTGTGTCCCACAGGCTGATCAACGCTCCTCCCTGGCACGTTTTGATCGCCGCCTCCTTTCCGCAGTTTCTCCCCAAGCCCCCGATGTTCAAATTATTTAAGGCTTTAAGCCAAATGGTTTAGTTCGTTGATTTTCTCCATCTGTCCCGCCCGTGTTATATATCGGGGGAAGGGGATACAGAGAGAACGGTAACGCCTTTGACAGGCTGTTGCCGATCCGAGGTTTTCAAAGGCCTCCGGCTGCCAAGGCAGTGCAGAGGCACCTCCGCACCTCTCAGCTGTCAGCCCGGAGTAGAGGGGGGAGTGGAGGCTGCTCCAGGGATCCCCCTCAAACTTTCAGACATTTTGAATCTTCTCTCACTATAGATGTTCTGATTTTTAGCAGATTTGGTGGAGGGATAAGAAGAATGTGTCATTTTTCTTCATTATTGGCAGAGCGGGATGTATGCAGTAGGTAAGCGACATTTCGACAGGTTAAATAATATTATCTACCCTCTTTGGCACTCGTGTGGTTCTCTGGCAGAAAAACACAACCTGAGGTCGACATGGCGTGCGGATCTATGTAACAAGGGCTGGAGAAGAATCGATTTAATGGGGGGTACGTGGGATTCTCCCCGTAAAGGTTTATGAAGCCTCCGTGGGGACTGGTTCAACACGACGCAGAGGGGAAACACAGAAATCGGAAAGCTCTGGTGAGAGCAAGACATAAAAATGCACTGCAGGGATGTCAAAGTAGACTGCACATGGGGAAATAAAACCAGACAGGCATCAGAGTCTGGCTGAGTTTTAGCGGGAGAGACAAATGAAGGACAAGAAATCACAGTGTTACTCTGGTAACAAATGAGAGACAGACGAACCAACCCAAATAGACCGGGTCTTCTAACATGTGACTGTCACCTCAAGGAATGGAAATGCAGAAAGTGACACTGAGCTTTCTAAAGTGGACAGTCATGTGTGACCCATCTGCCCAGGGCTCCTGGATGGGGACACTTTGCAAATGTGTGAAGCCACACACGGTTCTTCTAGTAAACGCTGAGTCCCGATCGATGGCCAGGCAGCTTGCTGTAATGCTGGAACAGGTCATTTGTTCTCATTCTAAGATATTATACTGCACGCAAAATCCGAAACGTGAATTCGGTTGTCATACAAAGAATATGACAAACATGAACTGAGGATTTTTAGTCTATCTGCTTTGGTGTGAAATTCTTTGAAATGGTGAGAACTGAGAAGGAAAGCATGAATACACAGTGACTGAGGCATTCAGATGTACTGTGCAGACCCATTATCGTGTTTGAGAAGTTCAGTGTCTTATCTTCGGAAGAGATGCTGTATGCTTAAACACAACTAATTTATACACTGGGAGATCCATGTTTAGCTCACAAAACTGAATCATTTAAAAACCGATTTCTGCAACATTTTAAAATGAGAGAATGCTGTGGCAAAAAATGTCAGTGAGCACAGGCCAGCCAGCAAGGCAGCCCTAACTTTACGTTCTACAGTCAGTCTAAAGCGAAAGGCAGTGAATTATTTAATGGAACGAATAAGTGAGATTCCTTCAGCAGGTTCGAGACCTGGAGGAACCCGTCTAACCGTGCTGTGAATTTCCGACACGCGGTTTGACGGTCCACCAACTGACAGGAGGAAACTTCAGTACCAGGCAAGTTCCTGCAGCAGCCTTTACACAGCAGGCATTCCTGTTGTATCTGTGGTTACGTTGAAGGTTAATAACATTTGACATTTCACTTCAATTAAAATGTCTTTCTTGCTTTTGATTTCTCATTAAAGCCAGACTTTTAAAATAACTACACACAGAACTCGCACTGTGCTCATTCTCGTAATTTTATAGCAACTCGCCTTCCTGGAAATATAACTTTGATATCAAGGGAACTTTAAAGGGAATTTATGATGAGGGTCGGATTTTATTGTACGACAAACGTGGAAAGGTCTCAAGAAATATTTGCTTTTTCTGTATTTCTACAGGTTTAGGAAAATTGGATGTATGTCAATGTTCACATTATCAAAATTGCACATTATAATGACCGGTCATGCTTGTTAGTCACTGTTACACAACACATCTCAGATTAATTGTGGAGCAGAGACTTCAGAAAAGTCCTGATGCACCCTGTATGTACGACTTCAGTAAAAGCAGAAATACAAGACTTTGAAATGACGTCATTGAGCAGAAAGGACATCTTCTAGGGGAATTAAAGCTTGACTTTATTTCAACGCGCTTTCATCGTTTATGGTAAACGTCTGAAAATATTCTGATTTCACTTGAAAAAACGAGATCTGTAGGAGAGACAAGAGCACCATGAGTATGGAAAACTAAATAGGGAACATGATTTTCATTAAGCCTAAAGGGTGACGAAGCACGAGGGAGGGAGAAACAAACGAACATTCATGCATTAAACGATCCTTATAAACGTGCAAGTGTTTTGTTTGCCATTAAGGTGGGCTTATCTTAATTTTTTAATCTTGCAGAGTTTGCAAACGGAGCTTACATTGTTATGTTACGTAAGCACAGACACACTGAACTCTGTCCTTTTGGAGACATCAAACTGACACACACTTTAAAGGAATTAATCATTAGCTCAAGCACAGCAAAGTTCAAAATCAAATTAAGTGACGTGTACCCCGGGGTCCGTGCTGGCCGTAAAAACATCTCACTACTGTCGGTCCTGATTCATTCCAAAGCGTAACAGCGTAAACACACAAACGCACACCGGC
Source organism: Gymnarchus niloticus (assembly GCA_009936485.2). NCBI lineage: Eukaryota > Metazoa > Chordata > Actinopteri > Osteoglossiformes > Gymnarchidae > Gymnarchus > Gymnarchus niloticus. The sequence goes on from JAACJT020000053.1 coordinate 1,112,052, forward strand.
AAACCTATCGAGTGACTGGGAAGGATGGAAGAGCTCAGATGAAGGAAGCGGGGGCCTTGAAATGCACCTACAAGGTAAGCCACACCATTTGATGACGACAAAAACATCAAAAGAGAAAGGATAACCATTACGTGAAATGGTCTGGCTACAAAAGTCAATGGAGATAAACACAGTAAGGGGCTCAATTTATTAATTTATTTTCCTATAGGTAATTAAAGCACTATGTGGTTACCAGCATTTGCCTGACTGACTGTGTTAGAAATGTATTTAAATGAACATTTAAAGGACTTTTATCCAAGAACCAGACATTCCGCAAACAGGAATACCACAATAAAGCAAGACATTTAATAAGCCGGCCACCCATTCTCATTGCTTATTTTGCCCTTAGTTCCCATACAGTAAGCCCCCCCCACCCCACCCCACCCCACCCTTGAGGTGCAGTGGCTCACAGGGCAAGGACTGCCAGTCAGACTCTCCTCCAGTCAACTCGCAGTTTGTTTCATGGCCAGTCATATTCAATCAGCATGGCATGAGGGAATGAAAGAATGCTCAGAATTCAATGAGCCCCGCATTGTCCTTTAACCTCACTTCTCAATAACACATTATAGAAAGACTCCCACATTTGTAACCCTGTCCCTTTGGCCTTCTATTCCTTTCAGGCTGAGACTGATACTAAACACACTGAATATAATGGACAAGGAACTTAGTTACCACACACTCTAAAAATAATATTTTAAATACACAGTGTACAGAATGGGACAACATCGTAGACCCTTCTGTGTACGAAACCCCACCATTAACCGTAGCACACCAGCTTGGAAAACAAAAGCTCGAGAATAAAATGCTTACCACCAGAGCCAAATATCTGCACCAGTTTATTGGTCGGAAAAAAATCCCAATTCCATTTTATCTTATCTTAAAATGGTACATTATTTAGTCAGAGAGTAAAGGGACGGGTGTGAGATTTGCACCAGTGCCCAAAACCAGACCGCATGCAATCCGTGTAGCAAATCCGGGTCTCATGACAGAAAGGCCAATTTCCCAGAATTGGAATCAAAATACGTTTCATTACAAATGCTGTACACAAGTCCATTCTCGATAATTATTTAATAAAGAAAATTGTGTTCATTAGCTTGATCCACCAAGAATACAAATTAAACACAAGTATTACACATAATCACAGTATTATAAATCTGGGGGTGGCCATCAGTGAACTGTGCATTTCCACTCTAACATTATAACAATTAGGTCATTGCTTCAGTAATACTGACACTCGTACTGAAGTATGTCCAGAAATGCAGCTCCATACCATGGAAAAGTAGACTTTGGCTAGTTCATAACCGGCCTAAAACACTTGAGTGAGCGATCCAGTTAACCCCATCCTGGCATTCATCTCTCAGTGAGGATTCACATCCTAGGCTGACTGTCACAGGCATTTCAAGACAACCCCCCCCCCACACACACACAATGGTTAATAAAGGTACAGAACATAAATAAAATATACTCCAGAGCATTCCCATTGCCTGCAATCATCCACTGCAAAATCACATTCAGCAAATTCTCTTATGGTAACGTTTTTTTCTCCCCATACACCTCATTGTAATAATATAGAATAAATTCTGCACTGGAATCACTGTCCCACACGTAAAAAGACTGAGTGTAGAGTCACTCACATGCAGTCCTACCAGGTATTACTGAGTAAAATTCAGCTGCACTCTGGCATGCTTTCTCCACGCATCTGCGCACTACTGGAGAGGGCTGAGACGGCGCCATCCTAATTCCACATTCCAGCTCCACCCGAACCAGATGGGGTCAGGCGGAGGCTGCTTCAGCGCCCGCCTGCCTTTGATGTCCTTCTCTAAGAAAGCTAACCGCTGGCACATTTCATGCTCTCTTCCGGTGTTGTATGGTACTTACAGCGTGTAACACACATCCACATGCACACACATGATACTAGTGACTATACTGAGACTGGGCACGTCAACATGTAGCACCTGTGAATGCTGGGCACCTCTGCTCCACGTCAAGTTTTTAGGTAGCTTCATGCATTTAAGCCAACTCGCACATCGGCGGCAAGTTAACAAGAAACATTCTCCACTCTCCGAAAAAAAATGTGACATTGCATTACCATATTCAAAGTTCAAGGGGAAATGATTTAAAATAAGCAACAGAAATGAATAAAGGAAATTTCTGGAAATGTAGCACATTACTATATAAACATTCCAACGTGCAAATTACAGCACTCAACGAATGAAACGTTCGTCAAATTCATTTACCAAGGGCTCCATCTAGAGGGGAGAATGGGTTACTGCAGCACTCGTTCCGGGCATCACGAAGGCAAATTTGCTTATGTTGGCTAGTACAGAATGGCCAAGAAACTCCGATCTTTCTGCATGCATCACGAAAGTCACGTGCAATATAATCGCATTAGTCGATACCATCACAATGCCACAGGACCCAAAAACGCTGACTGACGAACAATGTTTGTCTTCAGGCTGAAAAGGCCTAAGATGGGCAAACCAAGGACTACTGAATGCTGCTGACAGTCACACATCTTAAAACGTTAAGAGGCCCGTGTGTGTCCAACACGTGCTGCTCATGGCTCTCCAAAAGGATTCATTTCATGTCAATAGGTCCTAGTGCCCCCCCCTTACTGTCACCACAGATCCTTCAGAGTTATTTAAATGATGATGTATATTAAACTTCTGAATCACTAAGGCTATAATAATCACTGTGTATCCCACCTACACAACACAAAGGAGAAACCTAGCACCAGCAAAAGAAAAACTTGAGGTTTAAAGATCCAGCTATGAAATCTTCTTCTGTAAAGAATATACTTATCAAAATGACAATATTTAAGAAAATCACACTCAAACAAGCAGGCATACCGGCATCTGTTTTTTGTTCCTCGGTCCTCACATTCAGGAAATACGACTGCTTGGATTTTATCTGATCGTCAGATTCTAAACACTTTTAGATGGTCATGCGATTATTCAGCTCGGTTTGGAAGATCACCCGCAGAGCCACGCAGACCTGCTGCCTATATATGACTTTCATAAATGACACACTTGGTGCCACCGGACCCCAAAATGGAGACGCAGACGGTGGCCTCCTCCGGGCATTCATCGGCAGGATTGGAGGCGGGAGCCTCGCACTCCGAGTGGACGAAAACGGAGCCTTCGAGGGTTACGGTGGTCTTGCCGCCCTCCGCCGCCGTGTCCCCCCCACGCGGGTGCTCCTCGATGGCTTGCCGTCGCCTCAGGTCGCCGAGGGCCGAGGCAAAGTTGCCCGGCTGGGCCGCTTCGAACATCTCCCCCACGAAGGCCCTGCAGTTGAGGATGAGGGGCGGCAGAGGCACACTACGGGCCAGCTCCTCGATGTGCCGCGCCAGCTCCATGGTCTTGAACTGGGTCACCTTGGCCAGCTCCAGCGTCTTGGCCGAGGTGATGATGGGGATGCGCTTGGCGATCTCGAAGGCCTTCTGCAGCTTCTCGGCGCCCTCCGTGCGGAAGAACTCGTTGATGGCCTTCTCGGTCTTACGCAGGTGGCTGCTCACCATGCAGAGCCGCGTGATGTTGAGGATCATGGTGATGGTGAAGGCGGCCAGGCACACCGTGACGTAGTACAGGCCCAAGCCGCTGTGGGTGTAAGCCACGCGTAAGCTGACTGTATAATTGGAGCTCCCGGATGAGTTGAAGGTTATGCACGTATACCTCCCTCTGTCTTCAAAGGTGACAGTAGTGATGTTTAAAGTTCCTCTGTCCAGTATCAGCCATTTGCCTCCTACACATAGACACGCATAATTAAAGACAGATCGACACACATTACATATTAAAGGAAAACAAAGCAGTCCTTGTTTTCCATACGAATGCCTCCTCACCTCCCTCCTCCTGATCAAGCACCTTTCCTTTAGAGTTGTACCACAAAACGTCATGACGAGATCCATTCAGGTTGCATTCGATGACCGTACTGGAGCCCTCCTTAACCACCAGTTCCTGGGAGGTGGGCAATCCCGCAAGCTGGTGCAGGGGAATGCCAGTCCTGTTGTGGGGCTGCTCGCCGGCGATTCCCAGGGCAGTGTCAGGTCTAACGTGGGCCAGCAGGCTCGCGACGAGCACGAGCCACGGCCCACTGAGGACCTTACAGCCGAGCGCCAGCAACATGTTGGCGTGCGCTAATTCCACATAGCAGGCGACCAGACGTCATGTAGCTAATGAAGGACTCAGTTTAGGTGGTCTCCACAGTCTGTTGTCGACAAATATAACAGTCCAGCCTGTGTTGTCCCGATACAACCCCAACACACGAAAACAAAAACGACATTTATCAAAAACACGTTCTACAATTCCAAATACGAAACACTACCAATCGAACAATATTTTAAATGTAACTGCCAATAGAAATGTTACTTTAAAGCCCTCGCTGACCTCACACACACCAGCTACAACACTTCCTACTCGGCGTTTGTTTTCTTCCTGGCTGCGGAGGGGCGGGGCTTGTGCGGAAGTACCACGGAACCGGAAGCTTGGCGTTGACGCACCTTCCTGTTGCCAGTGAGGACTTCGCTGGAAACAGAACGCGTGGACGTCTTAGTGACGTCGTCGAAAGGGCAAGATCAGCTGCGAAAGGTCATTAAGAGATTTTTTAAAAAATCACTTGAGGACGAAATCAGGTCGGTGCCGCCGGAATTTTGACTTCTGTGGCTCGTAAGAGAACGGTAACTCCTAAAGTAAACAAGCTCTTCAACTGCATTTGAACAAACTGACTGTTGTGTTGGTTGCGTTGTTCTGTTTTCAGCTTTTTGCTTTACGTACAAGGTGAAAGTGACAGGCAGGGCTGCTGTATTTCACTGTAGCTTGGTGAAGTGCGTCACTCATGCATGTTCCTGCTTTGTGCCAATAGAGAGAGCAGCTGTGCTCGACCCCATGTCCTGATGGTGCATCTCACGTCACATCTGTATCTTGATATGCTGGTGTGTTTGCCGAAGGTGGGGAATGTGTTAAGATGTCAGACGGCGAGAGTCAAAGTGATGCTGCCAGGAAGGTGCAAGCCCCAGAAGCCAGTTCCTTAGAGCAGCCTCCATCTACGGCAGAGCCACAAGGCAAGAATGGAGTCGATGTGGCCCCAGCCTGGAAGACCCGCAAAAGACCTGAGAACAGAATTTCTCCTACTGAGCCGGAGGCTGTTTCTCCAACTTGTACAGCTGACTCTGTAAAAGTTAGTCTCTTTTTGCCTGTAGATGAAATTTCACAAAACATGAGAATGTTGTGCTTAATTCTCAAGTCAGCCTTTAACCAGGGCATTGTGATGAGGTGGTTTACTCCCCCCGATACTCCTCGTTAATCAGGAAAGGTGATGTCACGTTCAAATGCACGGTTGCCGAGTGAGTAATATATCTGTCTCCCTGGTAGGAGGTCAGTGAGACAGTGTCGTCAGGCGGATGGGGCTCCTGGGGAAGCTGGGGGAAGTCAATAATATCCAGTGCCTCAGCCACGGTGGCCAGCGTAGGTGAGGAGTGATTTGGTATGTTTTGGTGCTAGATCAACGAAATCCTTCCAGTTCAGGGGAGCAGGTAGAGATTATAATTCCTTATTCGTGTGCTAAAGTGCAGAGTGATTGTGCAAGATTGTGGAGAGAGTAAAAAAAAAAATAAAAATTTTTAAATTGCAGTGCTCTTTTCTCTTTGTAACTGTGTTCTTCAACTCTGATCACATCCAACATGAAGGTCAGGGTATTTCTCACGTGATTGAAAAAGCAGAGACTTCACTTGGAATACCGAGCCCAGCCCACCTGTCTGCACAGCTACGTGAGGAAGAGGAAGGTGACTAAGAGCCCGGCTTATTATTTTATGGAATTTGGATGGCATCGTTTAGCTTTGTGTTTCGTTGTTTGTAACAGCAGATTTTGGCAGATTAGCCTTTGGTTGTACCCGCTGTATGGCTGAAATTTGCGTATTAAAACAAAGGTGAATGTGTTTGTTGCTCAGGTGATGCCGACCGTCAACATGATAATGCAGACGGTTCCTCAGTTGTGGGCGGAGCAATGGGGATGATCTCATCGCTCTCGAGTGTTGTTCAGACCACCGTAAGTAACAGCAGCACTTCTTAGGTAGCGGGTAGCGTAGTTATCATGTGGTCTGAGATGGGCCGGTTCTCTCAGCCGTTGGCTTACGGGTAATGGGATGCCACCTCAGATTGGGACAGTACCAGTACTACATGACAGAGTGTCCCGCTCTCCTTGTCACCGCTGTTTTACACTCTGTGCTCCGGAGTAACAGACTGACTGCCAGCGTCATTCCCATCGGCTAGGGGAAAACCGTAGTAACCGGTGGTCTGGATGCTTTGGAGTTCATCGGGAAGAAGACCATGGATGTCATAGCCGAGGGGGATCCGGGATTTAAGAGAACCAAAGGACTGATGAACAGGACGTCCACTCTGTCGCAGGTGATCTGGTCTGACGAGAGGGAGGGAGACGGCTTTCGAAATAGCCTAAATTTCTATTGTGAAATTAGATTTGTAGTTATCACGTATAGCAATTTAAGTTTATCTAATGGGGGGGAAAAAAATAACAAAGGGGGTTTGACGCTTGGTTCTAGTGAATGGACATAGACTTGAAGCTTGAAATCCTGTTTTGTTTTTCCGGTAGGTTCTAAGGGAAGCCAAGGAGAGGGAAGAGAAGCAAACATCAGAAGAGATTTCCACAGACACAGATAAGAAGGCCCACTATGGAATGCTGTTCGATGAATTCCAGGGCTTATCCCATCTGGAGGCTCTCGAAATCCTGTCCAGAGAGAGTGAGGCCAAGGTGGACTCTGTTTCCCTGGGAACAGAGCTGTTTGATTGTATGGCCCAATTTGGGATAGTCTGATTAGTTTTGTTTTGCTTCCTGTTGCAGGTTAAGATCGTCTTGTCTACCTTGTCTGGCCAGGACCTGGCACAGCTGAAAGAGGACTTGGAACTGATCAAAGCTCCTTTCTCGCTGGTAGAGTTTGAGGATGAGGAGGTCGACGAGAAGAGGGGTTTGTTCTCCACTCTTTCAGAAGGGCTCCTCACCTAGAGGGAAAGTTAAAGATCGGCAGTGGCATTCAGCTGTGGTTCTGTTTGGATGATTTTGGTCCTGATTGAGATTTGTCTTTAAGACGACGATGGGTCTGAGTTCGTAAAGGAGCTGGCAGAGGCCGTGGCTGAGCTGCAGGTAGACACGACTGTGGACAAACTCAACAAGGTACGCATGGTAGTTTTCGACCTTAATGCTCAACACACGGCAATAAGCAAAGTGGTGACCATGTTCTCTAGGAGATGGGTCTGCTAGGAAAACGGACATCAGAGTTTGAATCAGCCACCTTATCATGAAGCTTAACTCCTTAAAAGTCAACAGAAGCTCGACCTACAATGGCGATGTAACTTAACTTTCACAAATCCCCACCAAAGTCATGTCCTTGGCAGTATGGCTTCTGCCGCAGCCTGAACTCAATGGGGCATGCTGTCTCGCTTAAGGCCAGTGTGAACGCGTGTAAGCAGATCGCCGAGGCGACCACAAGCTCAGCGTGGGAGGAGAGCAGGGACGAGAAGGAGCCTTGTGAGGTGGCAGACAGAGTGCAGCTGCGCACTGTGGAGGTCTGTCTGTCTGTCTGTCTGTCTTGTCTGGTCTTAGATAGTCAAGCTTGTTAAAATAAACCTCTTGGGCTCCATAACCACCACAGACATGACATTTACTCTGACTAGACTCTCTCCGTTTTTAAATCTTTCTCTTATCAGAACCCCCTAGTTTCAGTAGGGTTTTTTCCCAGTATCTGCTGCCTTCTTTTCTTATCAGAACCCTGCAGCTTCAGTAGAGTTTTTTTTTTTTTCCCCAGTTTTCTGCTAGCTGCTTCTGTCCTCCAGTCTCCTCCCACAAAGACATGCAGTTAGTCTAACTGCCGTCTCCTCGCTTACACTGAATTTCATCTTGTCTGTCTGAGATGTTCTCTCACCACCTCCTCATTGCTCCCTAAGATAAGCGCTATCCTCGACCCTAACCCATACTTTATATGCAGTTAAACAATGAATCCATGGCTTGTAGTTTTATCTGACAGTAAGGACATTTACAGTATAAACTTTCCTGTATTTTAGAATTTTGTATTCATGTCATTTATGCTGTCTGACCATGCTTATTGTACACAGTTTGCTTATATTTAGTTTCTAGTTAGCGATCTTCTGCATCATAATTTTTTGAAAACGTCCCACCTCTTCACTCTCGGTTCCAACGTCCTCCGTGACATCCCCCGTACAGGAAATCCACTCGTCTGCCATCCGGAGTCTGGCTGAGGTGACGGCCAGGTCTATCGAACACTTCCACAAGGTGGCAGTGCTGCTCCTTCACTGCGACGGCCATGGCGTGAGCTCCGTGGCTCAGGCCAAAACCCTGTCCCGGTGAGTGACCCGCAGCCCAGCCCGTCTCCGCTTTACACTGTATGCTGCTGAACTCCTGTACGTGGCGTTCATAATATTCATTTCTCCTCTGCTGCAGAATTACTATTATTTTGTGTAAGGAGGTATCCTTGCTGTCCAAGAAATTCACATCCTGTTTAACTACTACTGGGGTAGGTTTTTTTTTTTTTAAGACTTCGTTTTTTTTTTTTTTTGATGCATTTTGACACCTTTTCCTTCTAAACGGAGACCTTTTAACTTTCACAGTCTAATGAGAAAGGGGAGGTCTTGAATCCACTAATAACGGGCGTGTTTTTGGAGGTCAGTACCCGAGCCATGCCTGAGGGATTTAGCAGTCCTGCTTGTGGCTGATGGCGCCATCATCAATCTGGAGAGTCCGTTTTCTCCACGGTGTCTTTTTTTTTTTAAACCTGTTTTTAGGCCTCCAACAGTGCATCATACATCCAGGATGCATTTCAGCTGCTCCTGCCAGTGATACAGATGTCACACATCCATAAGTGTGCAGATTCCTCTCAACAGTGACTCCGCCCACCCTTCGCCGGCCACACCATGGAGGAGCACCCGACTGTCTTTGGTTTACATATTAAGAATGATTTAAAATCTGGACTACTTTCATTTTGAAAACTTGTGGTGCATATGTCGTCATATTGTTGCGTAACAGGCCAGGGAATTTATACGTTTTCCTTTCATCAAGTGAATGGTCCCTTTGGTAATTTTTAAATTACGTTATCAAAGTGAGAAGTGTTTCTTTGTAATTGTATTGAAAATGGTCTAATTTGTATCACTCATAGTGTAATGTTTGTTATGTGAAGCGTGTGAGGTATCGTGCAGCCTTTGTGCGTTTTCCTGTGTTGAAGTTTGAGTAGGAGGTGTGAGGGAGCTCTGCTTGCGTAGTATGGAGTGGGTCAGCCTCCTGCAAAGGGGTTGTGAAAGGACCCATAGGCTTACCATTACTGGAATTAGCAGCATTAATTATAATTTGTGCATCATGTGATGAATTAAGCCAGTTCATCACATTAGAGCTCTCCCGTGCAGGCCATGTGACTTGTTCTTTGGCCAGTGTCTCCACATTGGCAGGGGCTTTTACGTATTTACGGTAGCTACACAGCTCTTAAAATCAAAATTCATATTTTTAAGCCCACACCAAAAACACAATCTCCATGTAAATTTTTCTCTGCCTTAAATGAACAGACCAACACCAAGTCCTGCTCTGCAGTCTTATGCTGACTACTCAGAATGATGGAGCATCACTACGAGTGTTGGTCACTTACACTGGGTCTGCCGCTGAAACAGTACAGCCTCACCTGGGCCAGGGTCCGACAGGACCAGCCAATTAATAGCAGCTGATGAGCCACTGCTCAAGCCCAATAGCAGTGCTAACTGTCAGCATTTATTTTTCACCAATAACTAAGCAAACTAATATTGAAGGACTTGTTTAAGAACGGTAAACTGCTAAATACTGAAGAAATTATTCAAATTATCGTAGGGCTGACGACTTGAGGTAATGCCCCCAAAATCAACATCAAACAGGAAATAAAGACGTTTATGACCTTAAATCTATTTTAAGAAGATTGAAGGAGCTCACCTCAAAGGTTATAACCCTTACTCTGGCTGGAGCATGAATTACTCCCTAAAGAGACTCACCATAACTTCAAGGCCACAAAAAACTGACAGGGGGCTATTTTTTTTTTTGCCGTTGTGCCTCAAATACTGAAAATACTTTATTTTATGCATAGACCACTTCATAGTGTTTGTGGAACAGCGGCTAACAGCCACCACCTGTCTAGTCATACAAAACATAAATAGTATTATGCAGACAAAGTCATTTAAAAAAAAAGAAAAAAGGCTGGTTAACATTACGTGGTGTGAGAAAGGATTAGCATTGCTAGCTAGTAGCTAAGGCGTGCCGGCAGGCTTTGGGGTAACATGTGGGTCCATATTTACTTAGCACCTGGAGGGCCCGATCCTTCAGGTGAGCGGGAACGTCCGGGAGCGTTCTGGCCATGTAGAGGAAGACGAGGCAGCACTCAACCACCTCCGGGAACGGGATTTTCTGCAAGGAGAAGCTAGTTATTGATCTCCTCCCTCTTAGTCTTCCACTAGAACCCAAATTGGGGCACGACTCACTCTCAGGTAGTCCGGCATGGCGGCCAGTTCTTTGTGATGTTCGGACACCTGAGCGATGAGGGACGGCAGAGACTCTGAACTGTTAGCAGAGACCAGCGGTAAGTTAAACTGCACGGGAAGACGCCACTGTTTAAAGGCACACTGAAGTTAAATGAGGAATGCATTAAGTGGCTCTGGTACATTAAACAGCAGAGTGACTTGTACAGCAGTGCAAAACCTTAAACCAGAACAGTCATTCTAAAAGGCAGGCTTGTAGCAGACCTTTGTCCAGGGTCTTCTGTTTCCTGGGCTTCCCCGCTCTCCTGCGTCTGGCCGTGCTGCTGGACCATATCAGACAACCGCCTCTGGATCTCGGCTACAGCTCTCTGCGAGGCTTGGAAGGAGGCATGGGGCTCGGAGAGGAGGATCTGGCAGAAGTCCAGGGATGGTCTCACCTGGGGATCTCCCCCAGGTGCCCCCGCATGCAGTACGGGGAGGGTGGAGCCATTCTCCGGCATGGTTGCAGCAGTGCTGCCGCTCCACCACACAGTGTACATCCGCACGTACGACACGAAGGCCTCCAGGCTCTGAGCGACAGCCGTGCTCTGCTCGTCCCCGGGATCCAGCTTGCTTCTGTACTGGAAGATGGATTCACTGCCTGCAACCCGGCACATTCACAAACATTAAAACTTACACAGGTCAACTGTGACTGTCGCCCCCCCCTCACATTTTGATCCACCTTGAAGGAGCCCCATCTGAGGTTTTGCTAAGAAAACTACCATACATACCTTTGTTTACATTTTAAAAAGCATTCTACAGACCTCTTGCAATTACGCCAAAGACCACTAGGAGTTCAGAGACCCCAGGCTGATTAACACCGCTGTAGACATGTTAAACAGCCCGACCCTTAGAGGAACTCCAGCTGCTTTCTCAGTTGCCTTCCTGTATGATCCATCTGTCACCACTAAAGTCACAGCGCGGGGGTCAGAGGCACGTTAACATGGGAGACAGGAAGCCTATTTATTTTCACATTCCTCAAGCCTTCTGTATCCATTATGTTCCATCTGAACTCTGCAAATATTTAGAGTCAAATAAAAGTGAGTGGCACTGAATCCTCACACCACCAGGGCTGTGGGTTCGAACCCCGCCTCCGCTCTGTCTGGACGGTCTACAGGTTCACCCGATCCCATACGAGTTCCCTCCGAGTACTTTGATGTCCTACTACAGTATAAAGCCATACAAATTAGGCCACCCAGAGTGGACCCCATGTGGCCTATATTGCCTGAGATAGGGTCCAGGCCCCTGTGGCCCTGACCAGAATAAGCGGTTACAAGATGTACAGATGGATGGACAAAGGCTGCAGATTACCGACTGAAGGCTGGTTTTACAGTAGCACATTTTACGGATGTCAGGCAGGCTGCCTTGACACATAATAAACACATGAAGCTTAAGGGGCTGTAGAAGGCCTGATTAAATCAGTCACAGGTGAACTGAGCATGCTGAGGCCAGCAAGCCTGGGGCTCACCTTGAGGGAAGAACAGCCGGCAGACATCTGACATCAGAGTGAAGCTCCCTGCCTCCTTGACCCTTGCCACTGCTCCCAGCAGCTCCTCCAAGCCAGCGGCCCAGTCTCCCAGCAAGCAGCTCAACATGCAGAGCGTCACGTCTAGGGACGTGTGGAACAGGAGCTGGGGGAGGTGTTTCAAAGGGACGGGGAACAGAACAGTGAACGTCTCCGTGGATTCCCTCCGTGGAGACGTGCATTTCAGAAGCCTACGCTTCCGTGTTAGAAACTCCTGTGAGAATCGATATCCTGTAACCGTGCGAGGCTTTGAAGTTTCTCAGCAGCAGCCGAGAGGCCAGAACACAGGCTTACCTGCTTCTTGGGGAGGCTGCTACTGACAGAGGGCTTCTCTGTCGCCTTAAGCTGCCCGCGGGCGGTTCGTACTTTCTCCACATCATTGGGCGATACACCAAACTGCTGTTGCCATACATCCTTCACGTTGTCAAGGAAGCTCTGGGCACGAGACACCGACCAGCTCTGGGAGGGGGTACAGTTTTTCTCGATCCCATTGGATTGCTCCAGCCTGATGACAAGCAGCTCATTGGTGCAGAACAATAACTGATGTCCCTGTGGATCGTGAAGATGCGCTGTTTAGGGGAGCTTTCAATTCCATTATGAAGTGCAATTTGAAGTGACGACTCAAGACCACACACACGCTTTGGAATTTACAAGTCTGGACATTTAAAAGTCGCAAGGTGAAGACGACGTCGAATTCATATGCTTTACTGTGGCCGTGTGACTCACCAGTAGACTTTCCTGGGTCTTCAGCACTTCTTGGGCCCCCAGCCAATCCTGAGTCAACAGCATCTCCTTAACGCACCTCAGGGCGAGCGAATGTGCTAGGTCCTTCTCGCCCGAGATCCTCGCCAGCTCAGCGGCGGTCTTCAGCGACATGACGTCCCCCTTCTTAGCAATGACTTTTGCCGCGTCAAAGGGGCAGTCCGCCGCGAGGTAACTAACATATCAAAACACACATTAGTGGGAACTTAGCTAGTTTTTATTTAAAAAAAAAAGCCGACGCCATGGAGATGGACCGGTCTTTTGTCACGCACCACTTGGCAGCAGAGGAGAGATGTCCGTCCTTCTCGAGCACAGCACCCCAGGTAGTGTAAAGATCTCTGAGCACGCAGTCCTCGGGCTGCAGTCTTGCTTTAGCCAACGCTATGGCCTCCCTGGAAGAAGACAGCCACGTGTCAACGTTCTCGTGTTCTTTCTGGTTCCCGGCTATTCCGTAGGTGATGTTAACACAACAACGTTTGGTAAAGTTCCCTAAACCTTATCGGCCAGGTAATGCTGTGTAGAGAACAACCAGTCAGCAAACCTGTACAGCTGGTGAGACTTCAGAAGGTCGATGGCCTCGTAGACTTTGTGGACGGAGAGGAGATACGAGGCAGCTTTGAGGAACTGATCCTGGAAGCACAGCTGCTTCACGAAGGCCTCCACCGTCCGGGACCACACTTGGTAACCAGCTAAGAGGAAAGGATACAGAGTTAGCTGAGCCACCCATTCACCAAGCAAAAACCAAGATTCACCGTGACTCAGTCTTCCCAGATGATGGAGCCAAAAAACAACATGCTCGAGATGATTTCTATCCACTTTGAGTCCCGTACCCATTGGCGCCATGGAGACCAAATGATCGGTCAGTTCTCCTTTGTCAGTGGCCAGCTGTAGTGCTCCGGCGATGTCCCCTTTCCATAGCAACAGGTAGGCTGCAGAGTCATAATGACCTCCCTCTATGTGGCTCTGTGCTACTCGTTCAAAGAGAATCATTCACACGGGATCATTAGAGCCTCTTTCTCTACCCAGCAGAACATTAACCGTTAGCGTAAAAGCCTTCCTTTTCATCACCTTCTTCCTGGAACATCCTATAGAGGGCCACCCGGTCCGTAAACAAGCCCAGGTGCATGTACTCTCCCGACCCAGGTACACACTGACTCGGCACAGCAGGGGACGGTGAAGTGACAGACAGGGCATCAGCTGTGGGGCAACAGGGTCCATGATGGTTAAGGGTGTAGGCTTTAACTACATCACTACTCCAGAATGAAGTGGAAAAGCCGGCCCCACCTTCTGAGTATCTGACAGCAGCGAGGGTCAGGCAGTCCTCCTGGAGCTCCTCCTTGGACCTGTGGTCCATTGAGGTGCTGAGGGGCAGGATGGAGCGGGCCTTCCTCTTCTTCAGAAGGATATCTGTGGAGCACCAAACAGAATGAGGGGGTCGGTGGTCAGAGTAAAGTTTTCACTGGTCACCAAAAAGTCACTTCCTGGTGACTTGACGCTTACCCTCAGATTCCAAATGAAAAACACTAAAATTTTTGATGAAGAGGAAGGAAAGACTCCATAGAGCAGCTTTCTATTTTGGCATCTGACACGACTCTGGAGACGGACAGAGGAGGGCGCTAGAGCAGCAGGACAAACCCGGTCTGTCTCGTTTTCGCTCGTCCTTAGTCTCCTTCTTGGTGAAGGAAGGCGGCCTGGCTCCGTTCTGAAGTTTCTCCGGGACGCTTCGTTCCACGGGGACAGCAGGCTCCTTCACGGCTGGAACGTGGGGGGTGGGGAGGGAGGGAGAGGCAGGTCAACTACCCAAAACACACCTGCAGCAGAGGCTACCGCTCTGGGCAGGACATAGCTGCTATAAAACCATGCAGACCATGAACGACGAAGCTTAACAGAGCAGTTAATCGGTAGAGGGGAGGGTGTCCCAATACCTGAGAGAGACAGCTTGCTGGAGGCCTCGTTTTCAGTCTCCTCGTTGTCAGACGGCCCCTCCCCTCCAGCTCTCTCCTCCTCCTGCCCGTTTGGAGTCTCCACCTCCTCCATCCGGCTCGCCCCTTTGTCTGCCGTCTTCTTCTTCTTGGCTCTGCTTTTGGGCTGCAGCACCCTTTTCTTTTCCAGCTCCACGCTCTTTTTACCTGCCAGAGCGAATCGGAAGGAGGCGGTGGCGCTCGCTGACCAATGGGACTGGGCGATCACGATGATGTCACCAGAGAGACACACCCACATGTGCTCTCAGCTCCGGTGATTTCAGTTATGAAGGAATTAGCAGATCAAACCAAGGGTCTCAAACTCCGCCCAGTGCGAACATCACGCCTTAAACCACTAATCATCCAAAAACGGGGCATTTCAGGGACACATCATCTTAAGTACGTCTTATAACTGAGATGCCCTGTCCCCCATGCCTAATAAATATTACCCTCCTCTTCAGTGGTTCTGCCAAGCCATTAGCATGCACAGTACCACATGCTATTAAGTGCTAATTGGACCCAAACGGCCAGGAGATATGCCAGGCACCCCCGCGGGGTTACGGCAGCAGAAACAGGCTACCTCGGGGGGGTCTGCTGTGCTCCTGCTTGGACACGGCCCACTCCTGCACCGTGAAGTCGTCACCCCCGGTCCAGAGCCGATCCGGATCCACCGGGGACCACTGCACGCACAGGAGTCGGCCCCGGTGGCCCCTGTAGTTACACATGGGCTCCTCGGTCAGCACGTCCCAGACCTGAGTGTGTGTGTGTGTGGGGGGGGGGGGGGGAGGCGGGCCTTCCCAGCATGGGAAGCCGGACAGGAGACGGGGGGAACAGATCTTTGCCCGATGCTTAGGGTTACCCAGCCAGGAGAGAACACAAGCAATTACTATTGAA
>JAACJT020000053.1:1130477-1160262 GCA_009936485.2 Gymnarchus niloticus
AGAGTGGGGTGCGGCGGGGGTCTGGAGACCAGGTATATTGACATCTCATCAATAAACACCACTAGAATATACTCACCTTCCAGAAATAGAAAAACAACATTGTTTAGCGTAAAGTCACAAGATACAACAGAGTCGTCGACGCTCGCACCTTGATGTTGTTGGTGGCGCGGATGACCTTGTCGATGTCACTGGCCTCATCGGCCAGTTTCCAAGGGTTGTGCTGCAAGATGGTCCCCTCCCCGGCACAGCTGTACAGGCTGAAGGGAGGTCCGTCTGCGCCCGAGACGACGGCTAGTTAATATCGGCCGAAACAGAACCTCACCTGGGGAGGTCTCACAGGACCCCCGTGACATTTAAAGGCGCAGGGTATTACACTGCTGCAGGCTACAGGTGAGTATTCTCCGTGTGAGCTTTACTGCCTGCCTGCAATACTATTAAATTACAATATTCAGTTATCAATCTGGTCTATTTCGCAATCTATCCTCAAAATTACCAGCATTCAATATTTTTAATTGCTACTTATAAGGCCAATGACATTAAAACTGCTTTTAAAAGAAGTAACCTTTAGCTGTAAGGCTTTAGGTCAGATTATCAATGACTCATTTTGCCAGGAAAAGCTCAGATGGGAAAAACCAGGTGCCTTTTTATTTGGGGGGGGGGGGGGGTTAAAATAGATCGCGCTTGTAACAAATTTACCAGACGCCGCGGGGATGGGAGGCCCCCAGGCCAACGAGTACACGGTTTTGCGGTGAAAAGTGCTGGATGCCTGGGGAGACCTGTGAAAACACCACACGTCAACGTCTCTGCGAAAAGGTTGTGCTGAAGGGATGTTAAAAATACAGTGAAGAAATGTTAAATTTACAACGCGCAGAAATGAACCGAAAACACGGCAGGGAAACGGTGGAGTATAAATGAAGAGGAAGGCTGGGTGGGGTTACAGTGCACCTCCGAAGCCTCACTTCAGTGTCTGTCGTTCCTGAATTCAAGACATTAACCGTCTCTGCCGGCTAAATGCTCAGCGTGGACTTCTTATTCGAGATCAGGTCTTGTTTGAAGAACCTACTTGTTAGAGAAAACGTCATAAATCCCAACTTTGCCGTCGTCGGTCCCAAACGCCAAGGATCCTTCCTTCGTGGGATGCCATGACAACTGTGCATGGGGGGCACAGAGTTGAGGGGTTTAACGTGAAATACCCACAAGACTGGCATGTCAACTATACAGAAGGCCAACACTCACAGCGGTGACTTTGGACTTGATGCCTTGCCAGAAGGTCTTGGTGTCGTAGTCGTTGCTGACCGACAGCGTGTCCCACACGCGGATCATGCTGTCCCCCACGCCAACCGCCAGACAGCCCGTGCCCACGGGGGAGAAGGCGAGCGTATACACGAAGCCCCCCAGCGTGGGCAGTGTCCAGCGGCACTCCGTTGAGGCCAAGTCCCAGCATTTAATCTGAGACGAGACAGGAAAAGCGGCCCTCCTCTTTACTCCGTGGTCGCGTACCGCTTGCGCTTAAACATATCAAAGACGTGCTCACGTTTTCGCTTTCGAAGCACAAGGTGTTTCACCTGAACTGCTTTACTAAACACCCACGTCAAAGCGGGCGATAAAACACCAGTGGAATGTCTCTGGGTCACGGGGTCGGCGCCGCCTTGTGCCCTCACCTCCCGGTCCATGGAAATACTGATGAGCAGCTGCAGGCTCCCCAGGCACACAGAGCTCAGGTTGAACACGATCCGGCTGTGGGTCTGGCTGTCAGAGGCCGCGCCCAGGAGGCTCCACCTCTGCTTGCCGGCTTTGGCGAGATCCCACATTATCAGCTCCCCTCTGCCATCAAAAAGAAGAGGATTAAATAATAAGACACAAGGAAGGAGACAGAACAAGCAAACAAACCCAAGAGGTCCTCTGGAACAATCTGAAGAACTTGACCTAATTTGATTGTCAGGATTCCCCCCCAAAATCTTTATGTCAATTAAATCACACAATAAAACAAGTGGAATCCATCAAACCAGAATTTCATCTTCAAACATTTTAAAAGCAATACAGATTCAGTTAGCTCACACCAATAGTGATGTCAATCCACAAACGGTTAATCTAGTAAAACAATTCCATTAAAATCCAATTTATTTAATATCAAAGACTTTAAATGAAAAACCAAACTTATTTAATAAAACCAATAGCAAAAACTAGGATACCTCTAATACTGAAATAAAAAAAACAAGACCAAGCAATCTAATGTCTTTCAAATAATTTAAAATACCACCATGCTTTACACACAATAACAAATGATAAGTGCCCAGCACACTGGTTTTAAGTATTTGAATAAATGTAAGAATCAGAAAATAAAAATGCATAGAAATAGAGCTGTGGATTTACCCAAAGCAGCTTGATAGAACGTGTGATGGGGTCCCCTTGGGCCAGTGCACTGTGAGCCAGAGCCTCTCCTTGATGCCTGGGTCAACTCCAACACCTCGCCGTTTCAGGGAGGGCAGCTTAAGGGTCAGCACGCCTGTCAGGGCACGAGAAAGGCTGCTGCTACATCAATCCCATAATGCACCTCTTGGTACACAGAGACTCTAAGGTCTGGATTCACAGCGAAATCCACGCCGAATGCATAATTTTTACTTTTTCCCCTTGCGGTGCTCCAGATCCGAACGGTCTGGTCCTTGCTCCCAGAAGCCAGGTAGCAGCCCTTCCCATCACCTGCAGCCACCTCGCTCCTCCCATCTGTAGAAAACAAACAAAAAAAAAAAAAAAACAGAAGCTAAGATGATCACGGCGACTCGGCCCAGTGGTTTGTCTGCATCCTGTACACATCTCTGGGTCACTGGCAAAGACACACTGGAAACGCTGAAGACCCTCGAACCTGGGCTCTCCCCTAGACGGCTGTCCAGCAGCTCCTCACTGGGTCGAGGACTCCAGGACAGGCCATGAACCTCGTCATCGTGGCCTCTTAAGCGGTGGATCACCTCGTTCTTCTTAGTGATGTCCATAACTATGATCATCCCATCTTTGTACCTTTAAAACAGCAAGTGCACAGTCAGGACATACAAGCTCGAGATGTTTTAAGATCAATGCTAATTGAACATTTTTTTTTTTTTTTTAACGTAGCACATGACTACTAGAGTTATGAATAAAGAGAAGTTCTGTGGTAGTGCTCCATCCCAGTCCTTGGAAGCCCCAAATCCTGCCCTAGTGCTTACCCCACTGCGACAAGGTTTTCGTTATGAGGAGAGCAAGACAGGCAGAAGATGTTTCTTGGTTCTGGAAAGAAGCTGTGAGTTTCATTCCTGTTGTGCCAGTAGCAAATGATGATGCCCTTTTCATCCCCAGAAACCACCAGGTCCTTCTGAACCGGAGACCAGTGGAGAGCTGTGATTGGGCTCTAATGGGAAAAGAGCCTGTCCTTAATACCTGCTCGTTCTTATTCCAACCAAAAAGGAACCACCTGTACCTGACATGACTCTTTATCAGTGCTGTGATTTGGAACAACGGCGGTATGGAACTCTGACAGCCATTACCTGGTGAGCTTTATGGTCTTTCAGTGAAGCCTTTTGCTGGATGTCCCAGATTTTAACCGAGCCGTCATCGGAGGTACTCGCACAGAGGTTCTCTTGACCAGGATGGTGGCAAAACGTGAAGCCAGAGACTCTCTCCTTGTGACCTGCCAGTTCCCCTGAAGGCACCAAGAGACGTGGACGAGCTGTTACGTGCACTAAAGCCAGGCTTTTTAAGTCACACACACTAAAATTAAGCATGGAAGACGAAAGCACTCAGACACACCTTCCAACTCCTACAGTAAATACCCGAAAGCCGTAAAAAGACGCTCACCTACTACTGCTGGCGACGACGCCGTTATCCTGATTAAAAATATGCTGTTCTTAGCGGCGAACCCAAAGATTCCGTTGCCATTTATATCACTGGACCGTGAGCAATACCAGTTGGGAGAAGCCGGGAGAAGCCGCTCATGCATGCTGACAGCCAATATTCAACAACGCCACGCCGAGAACACCGCTCACGACCGCCCGAGAGTCATCGATGAACCAGCGCTGTCACTTCCACGCATTTCTAAGCTGACCACGCCGCACCGCAAACAAGCCGAAAACCGTTCCGACGTGTCGCAAAAAACTACGGTGTCCGTTAAGGACAAACATAACGATATCCGTACCGCCGTGGTTAAATGGTGATATTTAAACGATGACAATGGACATCACGGGAAAAGATGCTTAAATATATATATTACTCGGTAATTTTCTTTATATTTCTTTTTCTCTTCAATTTCCGCAATTTCAATGTTGCGTATTGCTCTTTTTATCGTAGCGCGAGCCGTGATTAAAATAGGGGACGTTGCCGTAAAGCGATTCGTGTCGAAAGACGTAACATGGCGACCTCCAATGTGATGGGAGTGGGTAAGGCCAAAGACATCATTAGAATTATTTCGTATGATTAAATTGGCAGTGAAATTAAACTGTTCGTTTCGTCGTTATTTTAGGCTTCTCGCTCCTGGGGAACTTCGCGCGACAGATCCATTCAAGGTAAACAGATGAGCTAATTAGGTGTGACCTGTGATGGGGGTAATGGGACAATCAGAGGGAAATATCATATAAATCATACACACTGTATGGATGGCATGCTTGTTTTCCTGGTAGCTGGTGTGTCTTTTGTTAATAAGACCCATTGCTTTTCAGGATATTGCCTTCATTGAATGGTCTGCATCCTTCCAACTTCCACTCGACCGCGGCAATAAATGGCAAAAACTGGGAGAGAAAGAATCGCATCGTTTACCCTCCCCAGCTACCCGGGGAGCCACGTAGACCAGCTGTGAGTTTCTAATCATGCGCTAATATGGTCTGGACGGTCGCTTCAAAGTAAACACGGCTCATTGGTCACCTTGAAACTTTGCATTTTGGTCTAAATGAATAGACCGCAGGATCGAGTCACTAATTACTTGCATATTTTTCTAAAGGAGATTTACCACTGCAGATACCAAATAAAGTACAGTAAGGACAAGATGTGGTATCTAGCAAAACTGGTAAGCGTTTTTCTTCAATCCAGGCGATTTCATGAGGTCCTCAAGCACTTACTGTACAGTGAAGATACATTTTAATGTTATATCTGTCTCTTACCATCACATATCATGTTAAATATATTCCTGTAATCTTGTTTACTGTGGCTTTTGTTGTAGATCAGAGGAATGACTATAGACCAGGCTCTCTCACAGCTTGAGTTCAGCGACAAAAAAGGGGCAAGTATAATGAGGGAGGTATGTACCAAAATGTACGTGACTGTGTTCCCTACGTGTGCTAATATCGCTAATTCATTTTCACCGCTCATCTCCTCCTGTGCATACAGCTACTGTGTTTACTTTCCCCCTAAAGCCACGTTCTTCCAGCCAGTTTGCTTTAATTACGTAATGCCGATATACATACTTCGTTATTTTTTTTACAGGTTCTATTAGAAGCTCAAGAAATGGCTGTTAAAAACCACAATGTAGAGTACAGGTCCAATTTATATGTCGGTAAGTGTTTGGGGTGCAGGTTTACGCAATTTACCATAACTAAGCCTTGTGTCCCCTTTTTAAAGCATTCTTCTGTAATTGTTCACATTCGACAAATGGTCCAAGCTTGCCAATTTAAATAAGAGTTTGGGAGAAACCAAAGATAGCAGGGCTGTTTGTTGGAGGAACACGGGGAACACACTAAATTTAAGATGCGTATGTGCTGCTTGAATACAAATGTTCAAGTTTTAAGTTCATGTCTGGCTGCCTTACAGCTGAGTCCTTCTCGGGGAAGGGAATGTATCTGAAACGTATCAGGATTCACGGCAGGGGCAGGTTTGGAATCATGGATAAGGTCCACTGCCACTACTTTGTGAAACTGGTGGAGGGGCTGCCCCCGAAAGTGGAACAGAAGACAGGCTTTGACCAGGCCAAGGAGTACGTTGAACAGCTGAGGAACCGCACCATCATCCACTCGCTGTAGCAGAGCTGAGAGCTGGCTGGAAAACAAAAATGTGGAGGGACCCCTCCCCCCCCCTCCTTTCCCCGGAACTTTTCTATCATACCGTTGAGCTTCAAAATGCATAAAAGCTGTGTTGAATTAAAACAATTCCTGCTATTTCGTTTTCTTCTCTCTGCTTTTTTTTTCTTTTCACAAGGAAGTATTGGGTTGAAGGTCTAGGCAGTTAAAATGAAAGAAGGCATCTGAATCATCTGAACATTACGTTACTCTGCGATTACAAGCTTATACACAGATCTAGGAGTTCATAAACACACTGCTTTTTTCTCGGTATACTAGGCAGGTCACTGTGGAGCACTATATCATCGCAGCCCCAGTGTTGTGGGTTTGGATCCCACTCGTACATATGTGTTAGCAAAGATTGTTTGCCTTGTGTCAGGCTTGTGCAGTTATATTTAAGTGGTGATGCTAGGTGGACTGGATCTCATTCCTGGGATGGAGCCCAGGTCTCCATGACCCTATACTATACTGGATAAGGGGTTAAGGGAGATGGGTTTTCTGAATTTTATACTATCTTCTAATTACAATAAAGTCTTCTGACCTAGTGTGTGTCAGTGGTGGATGAAAATTCACATTAATGGCAACACCAGTACTTACGTCACGAGGACAAGATAAATTTCACTACTAATGTAACACTATGGATCAAAAATCCATCGAATGACAGACTGATTTGGATGCTCTGCGTGCCCTGAGGAGATACTCTCAAAAATGAACCGATAGATAAAAGACATGCTATTATTTATCGAGGAGGTGCAGTATTTACAGCATCTAATACCGGTAAAGATCCTCATTAGGGAGTCGTCTCCAACTGGACTCCGGTGTCGTTTGTGAGCTAAAACAGGATCTCAGCGTTGCAGATAATTGCTTTTAATGATATACAGGTAAATGGTAAGTGAATAACTTTTTATACGCACAGATTGTATGTTCAGGTTCAGGTGGCACTTTTTAATTGCTCCCATAATATAGGACCTCAGGCAAGGCGTCTGACCAGAAAATGATCACCTTGTTACGGAAAACATATAGATTCCATTTTAATGGGCTCGCTGTTGCTATTTTTCCGCTTCCCCCCTTCCTGTTTTTCAGTTACTGTGACAGTAAACCCTGTCGTTGGTGCTGCAGGAACCTGCCTGCTATTTGCATATGTTAATTGCGTTCTATTTTTTGCATTTTTACCTGTCGCTCAACTACCTCTATTTAAGAAACGGCTTTTCTCATGTTACAAACTTCTTAGTTTCTTGGCAGAATTGCAGGTATGAATAAATAATTAATAGTCACCGATGTCAAATTCCTCATTCTTTTTAATTTATTATTATTATCTCAAGATAGTGATGTTGTCTTATAAAGTATTGACTATTCAAAACAGCAATAAATAAATACTCGCTCAAAATTTGCCCCAATATTTCGTGTTGACAAATATTCCGATTTTGGTTACGTAAAGGAAAATTTATTTATTTGTTTATTTATTTGTACAGTTGTTTACGTGTTAAATATTCAAATGCTGAAATACCAAAAGTAAATGTGTAATAGAAAATCACTGGCACAACTGTCCAGTGATTAGTATCACCAAAGAAAACGTTTCCGTTTCACATATAATCCATAATCACTAAACCGTTCCAATACCTGCTGCATAATATACATGTATATGCAAATTAACAGATACACGTTACACATTTTAAACAGGAATTCCACGTAGATTAACACGTTTTAAGTATCAATTTCCTTTTTGTTAAATTGATTTTGTTCCTCAGTTTGTGGCACGATGCTGCATTTTGTCTGATTTGTGTGTAGTGCTGACTTTGTAGTAATTTTTCCAGTTTCACTGCAGATGTCACTGTTGGTATGTGTAACGTTTTTATGTCTTTCGTTCAGATAAAATTTAAAAATGACTGCAAATGTACCCGTTTTTCAGAGCATATGTGTTGTTGGGCACAATATTATGTTAATTTGACGTTATGTATGAGTGAAATAAATCGCTTTACAATGTTCTGTGCTGAGCGAGTGTTTATAAGAAATATGTATATGATATTTAAGATAGTAGTGTTGTACTTTGATTCTAAAGAGCCACCCCCTTGATTTCAGATATTGATCAGTAGATTTGCTGAATTCCAAGCCTTCTGACCTGATGGAAGGGCCCTTCGTGGGATGACGTCACGGATGAACAATGACGCAATATTGGGAGATTCTGATTCCAAATGTACATTCCTAACACGGGTCCTGATAGAGAAAGAGTCTTTCTCTAAATGTCACTCATAAAACCTCCAGAACTCATTTTAGCCCCCGAGTTATAAAGTACCCTCGCTCTCCGTGACATAAGGCAGAACTGTCCATCTGCAAGACATGTTGGGACCAGGGAAGTCGTATTTCACCCTGAAACGTTATCTCATGTGACATTCGCTCACTCCATGGATGTGGACTGCAGTCACAAACACTATAAAAAGTCTAAAGGGAAGAACTCATTCGGTATGGCACCTGTGAGATTCGACGGGGAAACTTCTGTCTGTGAAGCTGGAATAAAGTGTTTCTTCTTCTTTATATCCAGTTAATGAAATATTGATCTTGAAATGTACTGTGAACCTGGAAGCTTTTAAAGTGTTTAGTGTTTTGTAGTGAACCAAGTTACTCGAACTTTTTTTTACGCTAATAGTGTTCTTCTATTATAATTGAGTTGTGACAATAACCAGTGGTGTGTACACACAGTTTTACAGCAGTTTTACCAATTTACTGATTTAGTGTAACAATCACTAAGCCAAGAATGACAGGACACTTTGGACAATGTATCTATTTACATCATTTTTCACTGCATCCTGAAAAGTATTTTTAGTATGGCCGTGTTGTTTGCTTTTGTAACATCTGCGGTTCCCACAACATCCAGTAATGTTCTCGTTACGTTCTTAACGTTCCTGTAATGTAGCTGTAACGTTCCCTGTTTGCTGGGTGGACATACTCTTCCTACACTCTTTATCAGACAGGCATGAGGCTTTGTCTCAGCTCGACTTTGTTCGCTCTTCCAGTCACTGCAATGCTTAGACTTCAGACATGGCTGAGAGCAATGAAGCATGGCCACGGAATTGACCATGCTCCACGTTCATACAGAAACATACCGGTGGGGTTCTCCAGACAGGGGGTGTCAGTGGACCCCTTGAACAATGAAGTATGGCCAGTTTTCAGAATTGACCACGCTCCACGTTCATACGGAAACATACTGGTGGGGTTCTCCAGACAGGGGGTGTCAGTGGACCCCTTGAACAATGAAGTATGGCCAGTTTTCGGAATTGACCAAAGGCAGCACATGGACGACAGAGGCGCAACACACAGACGACATCAGGTCGCTTCTTTCCGCTTTTCTCCGGGGCGTCGGCAAACACCTCCGTCTCTCTGACAGAACACGTTATTTGCTGCCCAAAGTGCATCTGATTCGTAAATCATGAAGATCGCCACCATGATCAGGACCACTAATCTACATGGAAATCTAACTTAATTCAGAGAGCAAGCGTACTGCTTTATTTCACGTCACCGAATGAGTCATTAGACCCTTTCAGTGCGAAAGCAGCATTTTTCATGGTCTCCTGCTCGATCCTTAGTGGTACGAATGTTACATTACAGTAATTAAACCCTTAATTGAAAAAATGCACTACCCCCTTTCAGGGTTTGAGCTGAAATGTCTGAACATATTTGAGTTAATTTAAGAAAGAATTCATGTATTTATGATGTTTATGGACATCATAAACACTTGTGCAACCAAGGATGTAGGAGACACAATTACACCAGCGATTTATTTTAATTTCGCAGTCATATTTTATTGTATGCGTGTGTTTGTATGTGTTGGGGGGGAAGGGGGCACAAATGGCTTACTGAAATACTGGGGGGGCGGGATGTGACCCCCTATCTTTTGGTTTCTGTACCCCTGGGGGTATATAATTGTTGTGTGTTGTGTGTATATAACGGTAAATTCAGTGTAACCTTCAACCTAACCCTGTTTAAAATTCCCCTATGAGTGTGTCGTAGACATGAGTTCATGCTTGACCCCATAAAAGCTAATTTCTAACATTGCGCACTTTGAGGGGGGAGATTTACGAGTGAAAATGCTCTTGCTTCTCATATCGTCAGACTCTTTTCACCCTTGTACTTCATTTGAGATGGGCTTTCTTCCCTCCTGGCCAAGGATGTTTTCCATTTTTGAATGTCCCTCCCCCAGGAAATTGGCTATAATGGTACTGAGAACTATGGAGGTGTCATCCTGGTTTTTACCGATTGCTCGGTCCTGAGTTGCTAATCGCCCGATTCTACATGGCACAATCTAAATGGGACAGCTGAGAACGTAACCCTGGTACCGTGGGTTCGCGACACTGAATGGGAGGTGGGGAGAACTCAGTGCCAGCTCCCGCATGATCTGAATCATTTATATAACCCTCGCCCCCCGGTCCCACCAGTCCGCCATCAGTCGCCCATTCGGCTCGCCTTCGCTAATTAGCCATTGACCCCGTGCAGTTGACCCATGCCTATGTGTTAATGCTAATTTGTCTGCTCTGGCCTTGGCTGTCAAGACTAGTCCTGGGGGGGGGGGGTCTCCAGCCTGCACAAGCAAGCGCAGCTACTTCATTTTCAGCCCCATAACTCCATAGCTAATGGTTCCACTAGAGGGGAAAAGTAGAACAAACTAATTTGGAAAAAGTGGAACAAACGGGCAACATGAACCAATGCTTGTGAATAGTCACTGACATTTTTGGATTAGGAAGTTAGCTGATGGATGAGTGCTGAAGGAGTTGGGGTTCCAGCGAGGCGCTGGCGGCAGAGTTTGTCTCAGCCGGACACACTTGCTCCTAATCTATAATTGGTAGACAAGTTTATCTTCGATAACTGGCAACGGCTAACTCAGCACCATCAACTGAATCCTTAAAAACGCGACAAGTCACATCTCATGTTTTATACAACAGACAGATGCAGTTGGTGCTAATGGACGCCTTAAAGTCGTGGGCTCAGTGCAAGAAGGAATCGATGTGTTTTTCAAACCTTAATAAAGAAAACCCACTTTGAGTCATTTATGTAAACAGCCCCTCTTTTGGACCAAATAACTTACAAAAAGTTTGTGTTGCTTGGGAGAAGCAAAACACGCAGATTTGAACAAGTGTTACATACCAAATATCTGTATTTTCACAGAAAAAACATCATTGTCTTGCCGTGGCTGTCATTGCTGTGACACCCTGGAAACAAACGGCCCTCAGAAATTCCGTGAGCGTGATTCCCATTTTAACGTCTTTTTGGGTCTGTCGTGCCTCTAGTCAGTTTTCAGATCCAGGGTCCTTCTCTCCTCTGCACCCCACAAACGCGGCTCTATTGATTGTGTGTCGCTCTAGATTGCTTTACCGAGAATAACATTCCAACAAAATGCCCATAGACACAAGGCAAGCCTTTTTGCTGTGGACCAATATGATGTGTGTCTAATATTTTAACAGGTGTGGAGGATACTGTGGTGTTGCTGACTGCTTCTGCTCTGCAATAATACATCCCGAGCTTTTAGGAATCAGCTAAAATACCCGTAACATATCCATCTCGTAAAAACAGTTTTTCTAATGACCAAAAACTGTCACTGTAACCAAAAGTATTAAGTGAGTCACGGCCGACACATGGCCTGGAGGAGAGTTCACAGGCCCTGGTGCCATTGCTGGGAACCTATCATTTATTACTGGTTATTCACCACTGAGCCACAAGCGGTTCACAGAAAGCCCGCCCTTCTGCTCGAACCCAGTGCCCTACTACATCACGAACGGCACTGATTGCGTGGTAACGTGCCTCGGCAACGGACCAGGCATCGGCCGCGGACGCATCGCTCGTACGTTAAGACGTAGCCGCTTTTTAATTTCGTGCCGAATTCAACGGAAAAGAAACACAATTACGAGGGAGTGAGCAACTCCATATTTCTAATTACAGCCAGTCTGAATATTGCCCTGTGAGGCTGTAAAAAAAAAAAAAAAACTATTACAGAGAGCTGGATATTATAATTGTACATAACTCGGCAATTACAGTTATAATAAATACTGTCACTGGAATATAACACTGAGAAATTAATATATTGAGTCAAATGAGAGTAATTAATCTATCTGACGCACTTACACATTTCCAAAATAACTGAATGAAAGTAAACTCACTCATAAACAACGAACGACTAAGAATTAATATGCCCTGACTCCTATCTAAAATTAAAAATAATATCGTGCTGGCAATTTACGTGATCTGTTTACCAGGAGAGCACAAGAAAACGTATCGATTTACAAGCAGACCACTCTGAGGTTCCGGTTCTCAAACGCCATCATTCCATATCGCATGCAGAACTGGGAGCAGGAGGCCCTCTCCACAGTATGTTGGCCTGCATGTGTGTCGGCATGCCGTTATGGGCCGGTGGTGAAGGTCACCTTAGTCACTGCCATAATTTAATTCTGTTATAGAAAAGGCAGATTTGGCAGAAAAGATTTAAGTGAACTACAATTCAAAAGTGAGGTGAAGGATTCTTTGCATATGGGGAAAAGGACTTCTAGTACTTCGGCAAACTTTCAGCTGTATAAATGGGTATATAAATGATAAGCCTGTCTTTTCACACAAGTGGCTGCTGAGCAAAATGACAAAAAAATAGAGAGGGAAGCGGATGCAATAGAGGTTCCACAGGGGGCTTTTCAACAAAATCGTGCAAGGGGCTGTCCACTGAGCTGCCAGCGGGAAAATGCTTCTACTTTTAAGGCTCAGAGCCCTGGATAAAAATCACATTTGCTGTGTTAATATCTGTTCCACAATGGAAGCGTTACCAGAAGGTTTATTGTGACAAACACCCCCGATTATGGACTGAAGAGCGAGTCTGGCTAATGACTCAGCATAGCTGTCTATGCATTTCTGACAAGACCGTGGTGATTGTGACGGTCCCTGTGTGTGCTGAAGGCCTAGTGGTGAAGGCTTCTGCCGCTTTCATGCTATTAATTCTAAATGTAACCAGCAATGAGACAACAGCTTAAGTTAGGAGATGCTAATCATGAGGAAGCTCACACTTTGTCACATTCGAGAAAACAGGACTTCGGGCTGAGAAATAGCTTGACTTGCTGACTAGCGGACATGATGTATTACATATTTCTGACTTAAGGGACTTTTCCCAGTCTGATGTAATTAAAGTAGGTGCAAGTAGGCATTTAAGTTATTTACATTTTGCTAGAATCTTAAGCATCAGACTTTCACACCCCGGAGGCAATCTACAGCGATGATCTGAGGTGACGTTCGTTCATCTAAGTATCGAGCCGTCAATCACGGAGGCTTTCTTTGCAAGTAAGCTACTCAGCAGGGGGGAGGGACATCGTGGTTTGACAGACAAGCGCACTGCCAGTGTGACATTATGGATTTGAGTTTCAAGCTGTGCTTCTCACAAGACCATAATAAAGCTCAACTTCCTGAACCACCGGCAAAGCTCTCCGCGGATATACTTTCAGAAGTGACCGAGGGAAATCTGGGGAATTTACCCCGTCCATGATTTAGCGTACCCTGCAGATTGAGCCTCCTAGGTGAGCATCAATCTCTAACAATTCAATATTAAAGCCGTATGCCTGTAATCTGCAGCTGTTTACTGCCAAATTTGAATCATTGTTGTTATTTAACCCTTATCCACACACAAGGCATATGGTATATCAGCTCTGTGTTGAGTTAATTGGCTGAGTAATTAATTCCTCTGCAGAGGCTGGACTGGCAGTTCCCCTCTCATCTTCCAGACAGGACATGAGCTGCATCTTTCCGGGTCGACCAGGAGGCTGGTGACAATGCAAACAGAACAAAGGCGAGCAAGAACACTTATCCTGTGTGGGCTGAGAGGAGGCTGTGGGTCTGATTTCACATCTTGGATGGGAAGTTAAATAAAGACTCTGTTTTGAATTTGGCTGCATAGCATATTAAAATTATTTATAATACGAGAGCTTATGAATATGAATGATTATAACATGAGAACTTGTGAACGTTTTACCCTGTCCAGGCTGAAATCTCCACTGCCATTTTACGTTTATTTGTTTTGTCCAAAGTTAGGTAAACTTGAGTTTGCTGAGCATTCAGGTGGTCTGGGAACAGTTGGGTTTGCCAAAAGGGGGGAATAATTACTCTGGTATTTGAACCCATGACCTTCTGGATTTGGGCACAGATTGCAACACACCACCACTATAATTTTCAGCTCGCATGTGTCATAGTTTTTCGATCTGCTGTGTAAGTTTTATAAGAGTCGGCTGTGCATGTAATTATTTCAAGGGTTTCATTATCACCAGCTGTGCAACTAGTTGGGGGCATTATTCAATAACATAGCGGAAGCAGCTGGGCGTCATTCCAAATATGGGTATGTAGAACATACACAATTGCTACACGTTGATCATTGGCAGCTAAACTGCTTTTAGTGTGGAGTAAACATTGGGTTGCCATTACTTGAAAGTTCAAAACGCACTGGCAAAATGACACACCGCCGACTGCATATACATGCAGCGGTGGGTCTCCCGTCCTCTTGGGCTGGGAGTTATGCAGAAGAGGCGGCTGAGTCCACCGTAAGTGTCGCAGCGGGAACAGCTGAGGATGAAATTGGAGCATCAGAGCCAGATTAAGGGAGTGGCAAAGCGGATGCAGGATGCTAAGCTAATTAAAAAAAAGAGAGCAGATATGAAAACCCCGAGTGCCTCATCCATCTTCTAACTGCTTGTCCTGGCCAGACTTGACAGAATATGGCACAGGACAGGGGGACATCCTGGATGGGATGACAGCTTATTGCACTGCATTCACTCACTGTGGGCAATTAAGAGAGACCCATTAATCTACCTACAGTTCAACTATTGCAGGAGGAAACCCACGTGAAGCGGGGTGGACACGAACACTCGATCGTTACACAGACAGAGGCAAAAAATGAGCAGATGAACATAATATTTAATATACATTATTAAGTAAATAAATAAAAACTGAGTTCTAGTAAGCTATGACGGTGACAAAAAAACACTAGATTAAAGTGGCTTCAGAGCCGAATGGGCCAGAAAAGAAAGGAGCATACAGTTTACAAGGGCAGTTCACACACGATCTAAATGCAGCGACCACTCCAGTTAAGGGTTATCGCTTCCCAAGGTGATAGCAGTTAATTATGTGTTGTCCTCAGAAACAATTTATGTAAACAAACATGATGGCTATTAAAACTGGGCAGTATGGAAAAAAAGGCGTTAATCACTGGAACAGTTGTGCAGAACAAAGGAGACTTGCGGGGGCTGGGGAGAACACTGGTGTCGGAATGGCAAACGCATTTCACTTTGCCTTCTTTGGACTCAAGGTTACCCTGCTATCTAAGTTTGTTGTTCCATAAATCAAGGGATAATTCAGTCGCCGGAGATCCAGGCATGGAGACTATTAATTTGCTTCTTCTACCTGAGGCACTTAAGATGGCATTACGAGCACTTGAAATGTATTATCTCAATCAGTCGACTTGCTGAAGCTACCAGTTTACCGGGAACAGAATAAATAAACTTTGAGCATGGTCCCTACGTTTTCCGATGAGTTCTGACTATAGCTGAGTTAAAATGAGATTTTATTTTTTTTACTTTTTTTTTTTGCTTTCAGGAAATGCTATGAAGTGTTTTCCTTGGTGTTGGGGGATGGACTACTGCACGTAAAGTGTGGTAGTGTACGTGTCATCTTCAGAACCAAATCACTTTTCCCCGCTGCGTCGTTACTCATGCTGCTGAGAAATACTGTATAACTGCATGTATATTGAAAAAGGGCAGTATTTCACCCGCACCATAACACTGGGATATCATCTTTGCTCCTAAACAGTGGAAAGTATTCCGTCTGAATACAGCACCCGCTTTCGTTATTGTCGCTCCTAACGGAAACTGCAAAGGAACGTAAACTGCAGGAGTAAACAGGAAGTCGGTGATATTAACAACAACACATTCCGTGTTGTGTGAGTACAGTTTTTGAGATGACAAGTAAAAATGTATGAGCAGAGAATTTAGCGCCTTGGAAAACCTTTGATGTGGCAAATCCACAGAGAAAGCAGATTTCAGCGGACTGCCTTTCAGTGTTTGGCTGCCTTGACCGCCGCGGTGAGGGACACCTGGCTTCTGGATGCTCCTGCTGATGCCAGGTAACATCTGTATGATTCTGGCTTACTTGGTGCCCTGGGCGAGACCACCCTGAAACACCTCCCCCCAAAGAAAAACCACAAGTAACGTGAGAAATTTGTACCACCTTGGCTGGCTGCCCATCTCGCCCACGACTAGATCTGCACTGTCCAGTTGTGCTGCATGTTGACATTTTCTACCAGGCTTCAAAGGGTGACCTGACCATTCTCAGCAACTGGATTATCCAAGGTGACAGTATTTACACGTAGCATGTTCTGAAACACTGCTAAATCCCATTAGGAAAACACAGCCAGGAGGTCTCCACAGATACAGAGAAAGAGACGACCATCATAGCCCTCTACAAGCTGTGCAATAGTTTCTGCTTGAATAAGACACATCTTACAAGGATGTCAAGCACCTCTTTTAGAACACACAGCTGCTAGATGGACGCAGCATTCCTGATGGTGGGACCTGCAGCTCGTTTTGCTGAAGTACTGGTGGACTGGACTGAAAGAACCACCACAAACACACGTAACAACACTATCTTCATTGGGTTATCAAGATCATTTCAGGTTCTTCAAAAGAGCAGAGCAATGTCACAGCTATAACTGAAAGTAAGAGAAGTGTTATTGTAAGTATTAAAGATTTATGGCTGCCAACGGTCTGTAGAAGGAAGGTGTCCATGCAGTTTTATGGCATAATATGATGGGTCTCTGACTGGCACTGTAAATAAAATCCCACCCAGTCAACGCGATCTTGAGTCAAAATGGCGGATCTACTGCACTAAGCTGGACGGTTGAAGGCTTGTTCTCACGAGGAGGACCAGCGTTAGATCTCGGCGCCTTCGTCTCTTGTGAGGGCAGTTGTAAATATGACTCCGCGCCAGGAATGTGACCTCCACTCACCTCCGCATGAAGACCGAGGGGACTGAGGTGTGCACTTAATCACAGCCCAAACCGCATCTTCACTGGTATCGCTTGGAAAGATAAATAGAGAAGCCACTGATGACAACCTTGGCCCCGCAGAGTGGAAAGGCATAAATCCCGAAAGGCTTTCACATGTGGGTGAGCCGGCACAGCCACCGGTGTCATCAAAAGGGAGGAGGGGCTGATCAAAACCAGACTCAGTTTAAACCTGCCCCCCCAGGTTTTATTATACTCAAAAATGCAGTGAATAATAATCACTCTTGTTAAGAAATGGTAACATTCCTCTTTTAAAAACATCTTCCACAGAAAAACTACGAATTCAAACCCAATATATCTTTTACCAGATTTGCAAAAACTACATAGATTGATTAATTTATGCAATTATTCTTAATATAATTTCACTGAAATGATTTATTCTACGTTGAATACACACTCAATGGTTCAAAAGTACGACCCGACTTGAGATCATCAGTCTTGGTTGGCTCGTAACCCTTTTCTTAAATGACTGTACTGGGGTGTGAGGACAAAAGCGCATGAGTATGAGTCCAGGGGGGTGTATTTTATTTGAAAGGAGAAGCGGGCGATGGGTGGTTGGGGAATCCTGAGCTACTGGTGGCGATCGCTGACATCCTCATAAAGCAGCAAAGTGAGAGGGAGAAGAGAGGGAGGCTGATGCTGGTTTGAAAGTATTGACTATGACATATGACACAGCTACAGATCATCATCATTGTCATCGTCATCATCATCGTTATCATCATCATCATTTTACCACTTCTTTTCCCGATGAGGGTCACGGTTGTGAGTGATTCGGACATATAAGGATTATATCTTGATAATTTGGCCTTCTAGATCACGTTAAAACCCACAGACTGTATATGATAATGTACTTTTATCAAAATCTCCCACAGCTCCTGTCTGGCGTCTTTCCACACACAGCGATCGTGGCCTTCGAGAGCTTAGGCTTCACTCCGATTCATTTTAGGTGTTCATCAGCCACACTTTTTGCGGAGAATTCTGTCAAGGGCCAAGCGGATTGTGTGCACATTAAAAGAAGACATCACACTCCTAGACATGGAAAGATCAATGCAACATTATTCATTGTGACACTGGCTGTAGCGGGCCTGCTAAAATTTTAAACAGCCCCCACAACTGGGAACACAATCAAGTCAAATGTTCCTGTCAACCTAAAATATGAAAACATGCCTTGAAAGTTTGAAAGGAAGGCAATTATATTTGATCCCCCCCCAATTGCTGGATCGAGTCTGAATTCTTGGCCAGTTCCTTCAGATGCTACAGTCTATAGACCGTGAATGTTGAGCTAAGTTACACCCACGTGGTGATCTACTGGAGGACGAAACTTAATGAGCATCCTATGTAGCCACTTCAACATTAAAGCTCAGTCAGAGGACCGATCCTTAACCGCAGCTCATGTTAGACTGGCTTCTATCAGCAGCTGTCTGTCAGCCGATATTAAATAACAACTTTAGCAGTACCGAGCATGCTTGCTTCTGTTGGACTGTAGTGTGCCAAAATATCAAACACACAAACAAACAAAAAGGAGGTAGGCAGCTTAAAGAAACTGGCATTATATTGTATCTAGGTGGTTCAATGTTATTTGAATTTTAAAGTGATTTGCCCTTTAAGGTGTGGCAGTTGACCCAGACAGTTTCTATTTACAATGCAACTGCATACAAAGCCCATCTCTACCCATCCAAAATACGTGACCTCCTTTCCGTCCAGAGCTGTGGTTATCCAGGTCTGTTTATGGGAAATAAGCGGCGGTCGTCAAGGAGAACCCTGGCTGGAGATGTCGCATGCCCATCAGTTCAGTCCCCCAAGCTGCCAGCCCACCACGACCACATGTCAAGAACGAGTAGCAGTTCATCCTGAATGGTCACGAATGGTCACCATGACGTTGACATGGGACGAGGGCTGCATGTGACCCCGAGAGGCTAGAGGGGTGACCGTGGTCTCGCTGCGCCTCGACACACTTATCGATTTCGACTTTCTGTGTACGTGGGGTTCACCACCCAACAAGCCACTGAAACGCCCCATTTCCAGTCACGGAATTGAGAGATTTCAGCATAAAAAATGGGTTCAAAAGTTAATCACACCGTAATAACGGCCCACCCACGTGCACTTTATTGGTGGACATATAATAAAAAATTCACGCAGTGTTGAAAATCATGGTATTCTTCAACGTTTGCTGCCCCGGAAAGCATTTTATAAGCATCATACAGACTAACCAAGTAACTACATGAATCATTTAAATAACTGAGAAAAGAAGAAAATGGGTGTGACACACGCACAATTTTAGAGACTCCAGTTTGTGTAATTGCATGAATCCAGACAGTAGGAGGAAACCCCCGCCACGTTGGTTTAGTACATGTCTAAGGGGAGTCAGGTTAACCTATTTGAACCACGGTCACACAAACATCAAGTCTGAAAAGGTGTCTGCACTAAATCATCGCCTTTGTTGGATTTCGGTGATTTTTCAACGGGGACTCGGCTCATTTGTATGCCTTTACTTTCACATTGTCACAAGAGGTTTGGGTTTTTAGGGAATGGAGCAACGACAGCTTCAGCCAGAGCAATGGGCTTCCAGCTTCATTAAAAAGCAGCAGATCATACGCTCCTTTGCCTATTCCCTGTACACGGCTGCCCACGTTGGCCTACTTTTTTCTGTATGGCTTTTCCGGGCACCTCCTGTATCATCTATAATTCCCATAATTCTCATGGGTGAATCTGCATAAATTTGAGGGACTCAGGGTTCACCCGGATCCAAAATACATTGACATCCAGCTACATGGATCCCCAAGTATCCCCAAATAAGACCGCACACAAACCATTTAATAACAGAAATTAATCAAGCTGGCATGCTTCATTTATTTACATAAAAGGAGTGCTTGATGCTATTATGGAATAAATTAATTTAACCCACTGGAATTTTGCCCCTCCCCCCCCCAAAAAAATGAAGATCCACTGTCCACGCATATGTTTGTTTATGGCTCGTTCTGAGACAAAGAGGACACACATATCATGTCAAGCCCAGAGGAGCAGCCGATGGCCCATGACAGCAGACGCTGAGAGGTTAATGATGATGTTAGCTCGGTCGTAGTGGGGTTCGGAAACCGTTTTTATAGCGAGTCGTGAATTGCGATGGAAGTCGGCATCATCCTTTCTATCAAGGAGTGTAGTTTCTAAAATAAGGCAGCGGCTCACTTTTTTTTTTGTGAATAAAAAAATAAGCAAGCACAGCAGCGGGAATGAAAACTTGCGCGGTGGAGAGCAGCAAACTCAGCTCTTAAAGCAACAATCGGTGAGGTTCTGTCGAGCCAAAGCTAAATGTGTTTTATCGTAATATAACGCTCATTTCACATAAGCGGAAACATTCTGTGGGACGCAGAGCTACACTCCCTTGGGGGCTATTTCTGATTGAGGCATCATGCAGAGTTGCACAGAAACACAGTCAATCACATGCAATAGGACGAGATAACAGCTGATTGTGCAAAATTACACACAATAATACACTATCACACATTAACGCGCAGGCTCGCAGGCAATGACGCAATGCGGTCACCTGTCCTCATGAGCAGTCACGCATGCATGCATTTCCAGTTTTTTTTTCCATCATTTGTGAGTTTGCAGGGCCATTCCAAAATAACATAAAAAAAAGAAAATGTTTAAAGGTTACCATGCAGAAAATGTAGTCCCAAGCCCTGCTTACTCTTTAGCACATGGTTGTCACAGTACAGGGCCCGAAAAGAAAGCACACACCTGGATAGTGAATCTACCCATCTGACATTCCATCCGGGCTGGACCCCAGCCTTGTCCCCTGAGCCCCCTGAGACCCCGATCAGGATCGGATTTTAGAAGATGGATGGATGGATGGATTATTACCCACACTACGATCACAAGTGTTGCCATAGATACACAGGACCTGCTCATATGGTATACTCGTACAATTAACCGATGTTTTCAGTCAACTCGTACAATTAACCGATGTTTTCAGTCAACTTTCAGTTTCTACCCATTTCCAGAGCTCAATATTTGTACTGAAAGTGACTTAAACTGGATTCTTCAGTCCCAGACACAACAGAAAGTTGCCGCCTGTAATTATACGTGCTTTTGACTATTATACCCCTGCTTTACGAAGGCCCAGCTTCACACCCCTGCGAACATCCAGCCGCATGAAACTGTAGTGTGTTAAAACCATTATCATCCGATCAATAGACGCTGATGTTTAGTTATATAACAGCTCTTCATCATAACAGCATTTTCGTATGCGAATGTGTGTACAAGTTCACGTTGAGCTGGTCGGAGTTTTTCAACAATTGATTTTGAGATTATAGAAACTGAGAATAATATGCACAATTAATAATGCATTGTGTTTTAATGACCCGTAATAATTCTTGGGGCTCTTCAAAGTAATTGCCTTTAAAAATTAAATATACTGCTTTAATTTCGAGAATTTGAAGCCATAAGCATTGATTTGTGTACTAGGTATGAAAAAAGGGTGACACTATCTTACATGTTGCTTAGCAGTCAGCTAACAAAAGGTCCAACAACAAACCCTGGTGCTCGAAGCTACCGCGGTGCATTCATATGTACTGTGATTCTCTGGCGAGCTGATCTTGATATTGAAAACTGCACCTGGACAGCATGTTTAATGAGGTGTCGGTGAACACTGGGAAATAATGATGAAACAGAAGGTACAATGTCTTTTCTCCGGCTGGATGGCAGCATTCAATGACATACATTACCTCTGTGGCCTGTTCATTAGACATACCTGCTCGCTAAATTCGAACAGCCCGCTTCTCAGAATCGCAAATCACAAGGACACAGACAGGGTGACGAGACTTCACTTACTGATCAATTAAACACAAGAATGGCCATTTTCGGTGGTTCGAGCATCTCAGAAACAGCAACCCTCCTGGGATTTAACAGAGAATGGGGCTATGAACACAAAACGGACAGTCGTTTTCTGAGGCCGAGAACACTTTGCTAACGAGAGAGGTAAGAGGACAATCGACTCGTTAATGCTAACAGGAAGTGCACAAGTATAAAAACGTCAGCTCAGTGCAACACTGGAGTGCTTCTCCGAACACACAGCTCACCAACCCTGGAAGCGGTTCTGGAGACAAAAGCGCGTAGCAGCACCATATTCACTTACCTGGGTTAGTAAACAGCACCAGGGAGTTTAAGAAAAGCAGTGAACACAGTCTCTGTGTCTTTGTGGGAACATCTCCTTTGTAACTACTATAGCATATCAGAGAAAACACCATGGCACTTTTCCCTGTGGTACCTCCCAGCATGCAAAGCACCAGTGATAGACTGCCTGCAAAAGGACTTGGGATTCCTGGGGTTTCGCTGACAGCACGGCATTGTTCTAACACAGACTGCCCACCCAGCGGGCGCCGTGGTTCCAGCGGATTCTGAAGATTCATCTCCTCGTGTCGCTTCAGCTATCACCTGGTTTTTATCAGACTCATCGAGAGAGCGTATATTTCACTCGAGGGCGGACCCGCGCGGCGGGGCCGATCTGCAGTCGGGTCGTTGCCTCTCATTGAGTAAGAGCGATAATCGATGATAGCGGTCGACCGATGAAGTTGTGAGTGAAGAAGCCTTGCTGTTCACGAGGAGCTTTGGAGAGCAACCATGGGACCGAGCAGGGGGCTGAATACGCAACGATGAGGCCTTTCTCCGCCATCTCACGTTCCCACTGGGCTTCGACCAGATTCGTCGTAGACGTTCCAACTACCGTTACAGAATGACACCTCAACCACACGCCACCGTATTTATACTGCCGATGGATTCGTTAATTTATCGCATTCTTTCCACGCACAGCATCCTGCTCGATCTGTTGATGGTCACCCATGACTGACTGCAAAATTTACCGTCTTGATCTTGATATATAGGCTCCTTATATAATTCACTGTTATGTCTTATAGTAAGGCACTCGCAGAACAAATTTGCCCGGGCACATTGCGTCCACAGACAATATAACTCACGTTTTATTCACTTTATGCAGTGGCTGCCATGTCAAACCTAAATACTATTACATGACTTATAATTCACTCTTATTTCACTGACAGAGGTCATGCTCTGAAGGTGACTTCATTACACTGTAGGCTTATTGGCTCATATATCAAGGCAGTGTGGCCCCAATTTAGAATCTGCTCTTTGCCTGACTGTGAAATTGACTGCTTTCTATTACAAAGTAATTAAATTAGACTTCTCTTTATAAATGAAACAAATTTGTAATTTTCCCCAGAATGTGTGATATCTTAAAAGAAAGACACATGATATTTTTGGGTATTCCTGTTGAGGCGGAATCATAGTTTAAAAAAAAAAAAAAAAAAAAAAAAGATGACTGTTGGACAAGGTATAATAATAATTTCTCTTCTTTATTCACAAATCCAGCATTGTTTAGTGCCCTAACACTTTCAGCCTGCTTCATGCTGCTTGTTGGACTAACCTTGTCTTGTCCTTCTCTCAGCAGTTTCCAGCAGTAATTTTTCTATTATTTGTCATGCAGATGATTGAATATCTGCTCAAAAAGCTTCAAATTCCAAGTGGCCCATACCACCCGATTGCCTCGATGTCGTAATACCTAGAGTGTCCATCTCAGGGAGACATTGGTAACCCAGTAGGGGGTAAAGATTGTGATCATGGGTTCAACAGCAGGAATTCGAATCCCGAGTGAGTAAATCTTAACTTGATCAGCATCCGTGTCTTTGCGGCCTTTGTGGAGATCTCACACTGCGTCCTCACCGTAAGGGTGACACGAGGGTGGCGATGATGGAGGTGGAAACGATGAAGATGTGACATTTCATATGGGATCTTCACATCCGCGGTACAGATTTCAATAAGATCTCATCTCCTTCCTATCGAATCAGTCTGAGGTTGGATGTTCTGGAGAGATTGGCCACTGAACAAAGGGTCAGTGCTCACCTGTCGACCCTCTGCTCCTCGCCAATGGGTTCTCAGCCTTAATAATAGCTAATAATAGCTCCTATTCAGGATCCCAACATCTTCAACCTGACTTTCAGACTGCTATTGCTGATATGGGATGCTTTAGAGATTTCATTCCAGTCCATTCCATTACAAGTAAGCAAAAAGGTCATGACTGGACAGGCGTGTAACGTTTGCCTATCTAATGGGGTCAGGTGGAGGGCAGGAAGAGCGGAAAGTTACTGTGAAATGTGTGTAACACTTACAGCCTTGTTAAGGATAGGTGGCAAACTGTTATCTATGCTTATATTTGTGGTAAATATGTTTAACATGTTAATTATGTTCCTTTCCTGCTCCACTAGAAAGACAACATTGACTGGGGAGAGATCTGTTATAGCATTTTAACAGGTTGGCTCTGTGTCTTTAATATAATGAAACTTTCTGGGAGTTGTTCAAACTACACAGTCCCCTTATTTTCAGGAAGTACACCAAGGATCAGCAAATACTGGACATGTCGCTGATTTATCGGTTTACTAGAAAGTTCATTCTTTTTTTATGCAATGACAGTCTGGTAACATTCAGTTAGAACGGCCAAATTCTTCTTCTGGGTCTTCTCACTAGCTCACTGTGGTCACCAACGTTTCCATAATCTTCTTCTCACCCACGTAAATAGTGTCAGAACTTGTGTGAGTCTGTCTCTGGGCCAGTGGCACACAGTGACCGAACCTCCTCTTCGCCTGTAAGTTTGCTTCTTAACTCTGTCATTCCTCTGAAATCCTTCTGTTTTTCGTGCTGTCCGTTCTGCGAAAATGCCCTCTCTAACAACAAAACGAATTGCTATTGGCTCCCATTGCTAAACTCTGGTTCACCGTTGTCAGCCTCTGACATTTATTCATTGCAATTTTTACTGGATTAGTTTATTATGTCATGTTAGTCGGGACTATCTTGTTAGCAAAACCAGCAAATTACAACAATATCTCAATCCATATGCGATGCTGCAGTAATTTCGTGATATGAAGTAGTTCTGATATATTCAGATCAAGATAGCAGATGTAAGCTGTTTATCAATTAGAGCGATATGAGGAAAATTACTTTAGCTTCTCTGATGAAAGCAATCAGACTGTTTATGGTTTAATTTGGTAAGTCATTAAAATTGATCTGTTTGTCATTGTAGCACTACTTATCATATTTTATGAGACAATATCCAAAAGGTTTAACTTTTAAATTGAACAAATAAACATCGTTATTTACAAATAACAAAAAATGCATCTGTTTTCGCTTTCATGTTTTAAAGACCTGAAGAATGCTTTTATGTGCAGATTAAGTGAAATATGTACATATATACTGGGGTCTCATCCAGGGTGGACCCCAGCCGTCTGCTCTGTGTTGCCTGGGATGGGCTCCAGGCCCCCCTGTGACCCTGACCAGGATAAGCAGCTAGCAGATGGATGGGTGGATGAATGGATGGAATGACAGATGGATGGACGGATGAATGGACGAACAGGTAGACGGATGGATGTTTGAATGGATGGCCATTTAAAGCTTAATTTATTACTCTTACAATTATTTGTTAGTGAATACTGTAAGTTTTCAAATAGTAATTCAGCAATCATAGCTCAAAACATTTTCCATTGCAATTAAGGATATAATCATTTTAATGGGCAACTAGTCTAATCTAAACTGGCTCACACTAAATTCAAAATAATAAGTAGTAGATATTACCACAAAAAAAAACAAAAAACTTGGCACATTGAAATTTGACCTTAAAAATCATGACCTTAAATAACTGGCTTAGTAGAAAAAAGTACGATTAACCATGCAGAAATTAGTTCTCTGGTAAGATCACACTTCACTGTGAAGCTAAGAGTCTAACGCTAGATTGGGACGCATTCCTGTGGAAGCTAATAGCAAAACAAACATCGCTGCTCCTCTTTGACAAGCAACGAGACGTCTAGTGATGAATCAGCAACAGAACAGAAAACTCAAGTGGAAAGTCTGCTTAACCCCGGGAGATCAGCTCAATGCTTGTGCCGAGTGGGAATGGTGATCCTGCTGAAACAACACTGACATGCATCAACGGCTAACATTAATGATGGCTTTTAGCCCTTCAGTAACCCCTGGAAAGTCTCCCGCTGACTTGTTTACTGTATGCAGATAAGATCTTTCAAACACATGACTGCCTGCGTTCATTCATTATTTCTGTTTTTGATTTTACATACTTCATATTATCTTATTTATCTTATTAACATTGCTGGAAATCACGTTTTAGTGTTGTGTTTATCTCATTTTAATAACACCTAAATCAGCTCACTTTATGTTACATTTTATTATACTACAATCATGTATGTTATCATCACAGTACCACTTTTATTTATCAAATTTATCTCGTTTATTGTGCTGTAACGTTTACACAATCTGTCATCATTCATGTTACTTTCTGTCGCATTAATCCTTCCACAGGCTTAGCTTTAGGTAGGGACGTGTTCTGACCAGCTTTCATGAAAGCTGAAAATACCCCTAGCGTGTTTAATTGAAGCAATTATTCGCTATCGTTTTGGTGCCTGCCAACTTTGAAGCAAAACCTTTACCTGCTTTGTTCCCAGTATAAAGTCATAATGAGGTACGATCGCAGGTCAGACTTACAAGACAACTGCTTGTGTCGTTCACAACTTGTAATCCCTCTGATTATTTTTCTCTGGCAATCAGATGTAACGTTTTTTGTTCATGTGATGTAGGCATGACTTGTCTCAGTAAAACTGTGAAAAGCACTATTTTTAATGAATATCCATGTTTTCGAAGAAGGCACTGTTTTTCCACCGAATCCTGGCAATATGGCGTTGACCCCTTCTTTCATTTAACAACTTCGACCGCGTGTAACGTCCACAAATTTTGCCTAATGAGGTGCGAGTTTGTTCCATCTCATATTTTATTTGTGGCCAGGAGTTTACACGCCACTAGGTAAACAATTTATTTTCCGGTAGGCCAAAGTGAAGAGCTGCTAATGCAACTTGCCAAGTATTGTGATGAATCGCCATCATTAACCAACACATGAAACCCTCATGTAATGGATGGTGATGGGGTGTAGACAATAACTGAGGTGGTGAAGAAATGTTCTCGTACTGTCTCTATGAACTGAAGCTATCCCAGAAGTCCATCGTATTTAAATAACACATTCTCAAAGAC
Source organism: Gymnarchus niloticus (assembly GCA_009936485.2). Taxonomy (NCBI): domain Eukaryota; kingdom Metazoa; phylum Chordata; class Actinopteri; order Osteoglossiformes; family Gymnarchidae; genus Gymnarchus; species Gymnarchus niloticus. The sequence continues at coordinate 1,157,661 of JAACJT020000053.1, forward strand.
AATATTCCTTGGAAATAATGGAAATATGAAAGCAGGCAATCAACAATGTGAAGATCTTGTAAAAAAGTCTGGCTTAACAGGGGATGTATTGTCTGTACTATGTTAATGTCAATGGTGATGCTGCCGCATGCCCTCATTAAAGTATATTCTGGAAAGTGTGAGATGTTTTGATGGTACAATGTTACTCATTTGCTGAGTTTAAGGTTTGCAGGTGTCCCAAGACACATCCCTGGGCAGAGCAAACTCAGAGATGAGTTTTTATATGAAATCAACTGTAGTGTGGCTTTAAAAGGCCATTCACAGTTATTGGCACAAAGCGCCCCCATTGCCTACAGTGACACCCAATATTATTTTCTGAGTTGCATTATGGGTAATTGTACTGCATGGGCAGTTGTGCATTTCCTAAGGGCCCTGGGGTTGCCGGTTCAAGTGCCTTGAACCTCGTGGGTTTGTGTGGAGTCCTTCTTACTGAGCTATCTGATTTACTTTAACAAGCTCTGCAGTGGCTCTCACTGTTATCTCTCTGAGGCCACGGGACACAAAAACCTTCCGCACCGGCAGACCCCACCCCGTTTTTAGGTCTGCGGTTCCTGGATCAGGATTTCAGTGTGACGTTGACTAGACTGGCTGAAAATGGACGGGTGGACGTTAAACGCTGCTGACTTTTTCGGTCAGAGGAGAGTCCGGGGTTTCTTAATCCGGCAGCACAGGATATGAAATTTACAAGCTCCCGATACATAACGGATGCTGTAATTGAGTCGGCTGTTTTAGTGGCCTGAACCCCTCGTAGATAATTCAAAGGGAAATTACATGTTTTTTCTGCGTGATCAGTCCAATTGTAGACAGTACAGAAGTAATATAATGGAATGATGGCAGACTTTGGCAAGGACAAGGTGATGAAAATATACTCTTACCTCTCGGAATCTCAGCGAGCGGTGAAACAGGCCCCTCCTGCATTGCCTCTGCCCAGAAACTGGGCCTTTATTAAGCAGGGGATTCAAAGTACATTATAATGCAATAAATGTGCAAAACGCACCAAAGTTCAACAGTGACTAGACACAAAATCCCAACTTTAGCTGGGGGATTTGCTGGAAATGCTCAAACTACCTGCAATGCTACAGTACTGCAAATATAACACACATATAACAGAAGTGATTAGAGATTTTGGTATATTCCCACTTCAACCAGCTTTGCAGTATCACAGAAGACTCTAACCTTGTCTGTTTTCAGCCCGTGACACCAGGCATGAGCTTGCAGGAAACTGTCAGCCAGCACCAAAGAGGTGGAGATTAAAATACCCAGAGGAAAGAAAAGAAATGTGAGGAGGTCTTTCTTCGGCTCCGCTTTTGCTCGATAAACACAGCCTCCAACACAAAGTCTTACTTCTTATAACTCTCATTTTTTATCATCGTAAGGAAACCTACCCACTAGGCCCAACAACGGGATTTAAATGGACAGCTGAGGGTCTTGAAAACATGTAGGCCTCTCTATGTACTTCTGGAAAACGTAACAAAGGCTTCCAATTAAACCAAATTAAATCTGATCCAGTAATTTGAATTTCTGTATTTGTTTTAAGCGTACTTAAACATAATCAGGATGTCACTATAATTTTGGAGTATTCTAGACCATTCCTATTCTCAACTAAACCCGTTCATTCTGGACTTTGATGTTGCGACGGATTCACTTTGGCCTACTGAGCGATTCACAGGCACGAGATAAAGCCGGTCTGATCCGGTTCAGGGACCGCAGGACAACTGCAAATTCATACAATGTCAGCATGTTTGACCGGGTCAGCTGAGGGACTGACGTAGTTCAGTATATCTGATTGACTTAACTCAGAGGCTACAGCCGGGGGACCATATCATGTAGCCATTCACCGACAGTCTAACTGACCCATGTGATTAGTCAGAAAGCTACACTGGTTGCAATTATGCTAGTGGTCTAGTATGTACTGATGCTGGCCAGGAAATGTAGTCAATATCACTAGCTGGGAGTCAGCTACTTCAGAAAAGCAACAAAAATCTCAACAATTTATGTGCTGGGCAGTCATGTCTCACATCAATTACAATTCAAAGCTAAGCACAGAGCTTCAGCTAAAGTAGCCGCTGAACCACATAATTATGCCAAGCATGCAAAACAAGACAAAGAGTCTGAGTAATTCATACCCAACAGAAGATACGAGCAGTAAGTGTGAGAGAAACCTGATTATAGATGCTAAACACACACAATGCCATGCAGCAGCTCTGTATAACTCACTGGTTATCTTGTGGACCTTCCTTAAACAACAGACCAAGTGAAAGAATCTCATTGAATAGGGTAATATACTGATCAATGATCTAATGTAAGAACGTTTCAGGGCGTATGACATTGGAACAATAGACATAGTTCAGTATCCTAAACTAACCAATCAATGCTGGTGCTAAATGAGGCTTCAAAACCTGTGGTGGGTGGGATTATCCTGATCTAACCAATCAATGCTGGTGCTAAATGAGGCTTCAAAACCTGTGGTGGGTGGGATTATCCTGAACTAACCAATCAATGCTGGTGCTAAATGAGGCTTCAAAACCTGTGGTGGGTGGGATTATCCTGATCTAACCAATCA
>JAACJT020000053.1:1160362-1178938 GCA_009936485.2 Gymnarchus niloticus
ATGCTGGTGCTAAATGAGGCTTCAAAACCTGTGGTGGGTGGGATTATCCTGAACTAACCAATCAATGCTGGCGCTAAATGGTCATCTCAGTGGTGTACACCACCAGGAGACGTCCTTGCCCCACCTCCACTGGTTTGTTTTCTCCCAGCACTCCTGTCCCCATTTTGTATCCCATTCCACACGTGATGCCATTTGCCCCACTACCCAGCTGCCCTGTTTAATTTCCTCACCCTAACAACCGGTGTTCAGCTCTCCCCAAAGCTCTTCTTCACCTGTTTGTTCCCAGGCTTCTTGTTGCCCCTCTGCCTCCCATCCTTTCCTCCCTTTTGGCCCATGAGTAAAGCATCACCACCGATATCTGCCTCTACTGCCCCTGTGCCTCTGTAAATAGAACCGCCCCCCTTTTTGCCTCGATGAGTCATTCTTTATGTCTTAGCAATATCTCATTAAAAATCTCTTTCACGTTGATGAAATAGTATATTTGGATGAAAAAATGTAAGCAACACATATATCATACTGAGCAGCACAAGGTATTAATCACTTCTTCTGAGACCAGAGCATTCAAATTGATGGGCACCTCCAGTTCTCATCCTTAGCATATATAAATTAGTCATTCACCTCATTAACATTTCAGGGAATTGTAGATGTTCCCCTTTATGACACCATGTGTGATGAAACAGAGTGAAAACACCCCGATTCGTTTTCTTAGCTGACACAAAACAACTTACATATTTTATTATGTTGCTGCCCTAAACCCCACCACAAATTATGCTGATGAATTTTTCCACCTTCTTTAAAGGTACAGCGGGAGAAAAGGAAAACAAGGTGAGATGAGAGAAACGAGATTAGCAGTTGACTTCTCACTGGCTTTACTTCTTATTTTCCTAGGGAATAACGTTATTGTCCAACATTTAAACCGAACCCCGAAGCCTTAAACAAAACAAACTCGTGTTTACGCTATTGTGAATAACAAGTCACGAACGAAAGCAAGGACGAGAATAAGACAAAAATGAGGCTAAAACCGGACGAACACCAACGGCTTATTAATAAACGTGAGATTGACTGTGAGAAAGCAGAGCTCAGGATCAAATAAACACTGAAAGTAATAAAACATGAAGGTTAACGTCACAGAGTTAATTATGATCAATGGACCCCGTTTCCTGTCAAGCTGAGCTGTGGTATTTTTAGCGCCGCTGATGGACAGGAAACAGCGTGACGGTGGAGATGAGCAGCTGTGTCTTCAGCGGTATGACCGTTCATCTACCAACACGTGGAAGGCTGCCACTCACGGACAACATGTAATGGGGACAAGGCACAAGAATGATCGGTTCCTTAACTGCGGGCTTTCACTTTTGTCGATCATACCCTTTGGGTGATAGAGTGCGCCAGTTGGGGGCCATGCGGGTTCTGTCCCAGGGCCGGTGCCAAAACTATCAAACTTGGGACTGATGGATATTGAATTCAGGCAGCACTTCAAAGTACGAGTCTACCGTGTAACTCTGAACTCCGAGGACACGGACTGCAGTACATCAAACGCATGTCAGCGAGGAGACAGGGTGGCTGAATCCAGCCTGTGTTTCTACCCAGGTGTTTGGTGGTGTCCTGAGGCAGATGTTTAATACCAGCTGACTTTCTTACAGACTCGCAGAATTGCTTGTTGCATAATTATCTCTGGGCCCGGTGGTGCATATAGGAGAAGAGTGTAAGAACCCACATGCTTTAATGGAGGCTCCTCTGGGTGTTTAATCTCTCCATAGAACATAAATGAGAGATTTACTGCCATGGATCAGGGTCTGTCCTCCTTACTGGGGATCTTTAGTTCTGCAGACCAATCGTATCGCTGTCAGAGTCTACGTGGGATGGGGATGCTGGTGCTGGTAAAGATGTGGGTTGAACCAAAGGTGAAGCAAACTTTTCGGCTGCTGTGACAATGCAGGCTGATGTTCCTGGCTTTGCTGACGCTGCACTGTGGAAGTTTAGAGGGGGCAGCCACCATAACCGGGCTGAGACACTTCAATGTGCCCTCACTCACTGTTGACACCTTAGGTTGTTTACAAGGATCAACGTATTGGGGAAAAAAAAAAAAAAACTATTTAATTATTTCACTTTTTTTTACATGTTTACCTTCACTTATGTGACACAGAATCCCCACCAGCGAATCCGAACACAAATGGAACTGAAATTCTTATAACAGGAAGTGGAGATGCTCTGAACTAAAACCTTAGAGCACTTCTCACCAAAACCATTTGCAGGAGACAGAGAGCCGACTTTAATGATGAGACTTCAAAACACAAGCTGCAGAAGTCTAAGTTAGTCTAAATTTAAAATGCGCAATACAAAAAACAAACAAACAAACAAACAAACATTTTATTAAATATGAACTGGAGCCCAACACGTACCTCTGTATCGTCATTTTGTCAGTGATACATATTTGTGTGTGTCTTTTCACGGCTGCTTTTTGCTCTCAAAGCAAGTATATGCTTTGATGATAACCTGGGCACTTAATACCCTTTCAAGAAGCGTCAGTAAAAAACTAAGGGTTTATGCTTTATTCATCTCCATTCTGTTCAATAACAGTTTATGTGCTCTGTCGTTTAGGAGGATTTGATAAGACTTTAAACCGCTGTTTAAAAACTACCTTATTGCACTCTGCGATAACGGGTCGCGACACATCGTGACAGATGAATCTGCGCGGGGAAAGGATGAATGTTAACCTAGTGATACTTAACACCAACAATTAAACCAGGTTTCCTGGCAAAGCTAGGCTTGGGGAATCGGGGGGAAGAAAGCCTATCGAATCCACCCTGTATTTGTGCGTCGATCAGTTTCGCACTGAGTAACCTGCTCTGTCTGCACACAGAAATCTCCCTGACAGTTTAAGATTTATGCGTTAGCCTGGCATAAACTTAACTCAGCACTATCAATTCCTCCTCCCAAAACCCCTAACGCTCGGCAGAACAGAACAGTGCTCCGGCAACTAAACGCAGAGAACAAACTGAACCGCGGCCAAAGCTCAAGCTGAGATACACTTCGCTCTAGGTGATTTTTCATGTGATTTTATTATTTAGTGCCACTTTTTTCTTTCGCTCTTTCTTTTGCCAGAGGTATCTTTTTACGCTCCCCCACTCCGTCCGCGTGGCTGTTCCGAGATTAACAAACCTCTAGGAAGACAGGAAAACTTATGTCCTTTCGGGAAAATGTCCCCATATGATTTATTTTCTTAACCTGCAACATTCTAGACAAAATGCACAATGTAGGCCTACAGCGGAATTCTTATGTAGGCCTATTTCAATTCACGAGTCCAATTGCTTTGCCTGCATTACAAAAAAATAATTTACTTTTCAATACAAGCTAAAAGAATTTGCAGTAGGTGACATTAATAAGGAGATCAATCCATTCCTCGTATATCCTCTTATCCTGGTCAGGGTCACGTGTCTCACAAGGTGGAGTACACCCTGGAGGAATGCCTGTGTTAGCTAGCTAATCATTTACATGCGTAGATCTTGCGTTTTATCATTTTTAGCATGAAGAATTGGATATTTTTTTTATGCATCCATGCTACATGCTTCATCAACCTGTTGAGATACGAATTTAGGGGAAAGAACTGAAATTTGATTTTTAAAAAGACCGAAAAATCTCATTTGTTAAAAAAATCCCACGACGCGGTTGCAAGACGGATGCATGGAATTTAATCAAAAGTGTAACCAAGGCAAAATTTAATATTCTGAGCATTAGCATTTGGCGCGGCAATCGTTTTGCGCTCTTCGTAAAGAATCGCGACCTGTGATGATATGCCACAGAGAGGCTGTGAGATATCCAAACATACATACTAACTAAACGTCTGTTACATTAATCGTGTTTGGCAAGACGGCAAAATCTATATTTAGATTTCAGAGGTAGCTATGACGAAAGAAACAGATAAAATATAAAATAAATTAACAGTAAAAAACAAAACACAGGCCAACGTGCACTGTGCATATCAGAAAGCCCTTTATCAGCTGGAAGCATGAAGAGTAATTGGATATTAAACTACCGAGTCTTTTATATTAAAAACTGAGGACGCAGAGAAACGGCACCGAAACTTATGCTCCCCCCTCCCCATTAATTCAGCTGCTCATCTCTTTATTGGTACAGGTCTACATTTTGACCTTGTCGTCTCCTTTTCCAAGATGGATTTTTTTTCTTCTGAATGTCGTTCCCAGGCATTTTTACTGTAATGACACCCAGCCCCCTGTCCCTTCTTGTTTACATGCGGTGGCACACTTGAGTAGTTAGCTAATTAGTTTGGCAGTAATTATCTGCCTCGGTGTCTCACAATGTGCTCACGTATTTTCAGCATACAGACACAGAAGGGGTAAGTAAACTCCGCTTCTCTTCTTTAACTTGGCTGCTTATGTTACGACCCGTCAGGACGACAGATCGGGCGAGACAGGTTAGGGAGGTGAGCGGACCGGCCTTCAAAGACTGCCAAGGATACGACTCTCCTTATTTAGCTGTTATGGCCTCCTCTTCGGAAGCCAAGAGGGAAGACGGTGCCACATGGTACAAGAGTTGGACCAGAGAGTCTCCTTTGGCTGTTCCATCTTTGTTTGTCTGGTTCCCACATTTTAATGAAAGCGCTTGAGTGTGTGAGTGTGTGATTATGCGTTTATCTCCTAATGTATTCCTAATTCTTTGTGAAAAAGCCGTGATGACGTCGACTCGATAACGGGTTACTGAAAATGTGCATACAGATGAAGGAAGTGAAACCAGAGCAGTGACGCCTAAATAGGTAGATATCATATACCTTTGTCAAATTTGCAAAAATGTTGCTCGGGTCTTAATGTCTGTTATCTTAGAAGCCTACACTCTCCTTTTTTTTTTCTTCAAAATGGGAAACAGCTTATTAAAGGGTTATGCATTGAACACAGATGCATGGTAACAGCTTGGATTCTGAGTTACTGATCTTCAGGTCAGGGTGTTTTATAGAAAGACATACTACTGCTATACCAAGCATATAAATGTACATATATACACTGTATATATATTATATACATCATTTATAAACAAGTTACTACTATTAATAATAGTAATAATAATAATGATAATCTTAATAGTCATCCTCATCTTCTGTCTGTTTTCCACGGTGAGAGTCGTGGTATAATATTATTATTAATCGCAATAATAATGTCCTGTAAGCCTCAGGGAAGACTACCTTTACGGGTGACTCGCCATGTCAAAAATCACCTTATACCGTATATATGCCGTATAAACAGACATGTAGGGTGGAGCTGTCACTCTCTATCTGACCCGGACTCTGCGTTTCTTGCTGACTCTGCATCCCCTTCTTCGTTACCCCTGGATCCTCGGACGTCCCCCTCAGTGTACGACAGGGCAGCCGCGCATGTGTACGTAGGCGACAGCGTGACTGCCGGTGTGTGTCCGCACGTTCGCATGCTGTGAAACCATTCGTGCAAATTTAATCAAAGTCAAATGCAGCAATTAGCAAAAAGTTCTAAAATCACAAGCCTCTGTGCTGTTTTACAGTCACTTCCAAGTTATTAGACACATTAACATATTTCTGCCAGTCACCTACAAATATTCTGTGCTCGGGGATCTGATGTTAGAGACATCACACCAACATCTCCATATAATTCACTTTTACAAACTATTAATGGTGAAAAAAAATCCAGAGTTTGTTATAATTCATAAATTAAAAACTTCTATAGCTACTTTATTTGATGCCTAAATTGTCCCTAATGTGTGTAGACGTTGTGGACCTGAACTTCCTTCACGTTCACAACTTCCACCGTGCACTGCAGTCCAAACCCTATTTCTCACAAGGGACTCGGCAACACGTTGTCTTGTCACCGGGAGAAGGACACACGTAGTACTGCCTAAGAATAGTTCTGCACACGTATCTTCAACTTCCATTCCAGTGCTGAATCAAAGTGCAGTACCTTGTCACAAATGAGAAAAGCCTCTTATTAAGAACGTCTCGCTAGTAACAGGGACCCGGGATCTGCTGATGTTGTATATATCTGTGAAAATTAATCTTGAAGGACACCTGGAAAAGCTTAGAAGGACACTGTTTCTTACAGTTTAACTCTTCACTGGCATCTGTGAAAGTCAGTGATCAGGATACTGTTTACGCACGGCACACAAAAATCTGGTGCTAAAGGGATCACAGTCCGACTCGTAACTAAACTGCTCTTTTGGAACAGGAAAGTCGTCCAAGGAATTTAATCACCGTTGATGCAAAATTGCATTGGATGCAACTGAGGTCTTCTACACCCAGGGAACTCCAGTGACTTGACCTAGTTCAGAGGATGGTGATACGCGCAGTCCTTAACTGGTTCAAGCTAATGAACCGTCGAAATGAGGAGTCACGCTACATTAATGTTTGAGACACTTTGGGAAGTCAGAAACACACCGGAGACAGGTCGATTCCCGCCTAAACAAATCAGGGCAGCGTGCAAAATTTCTTGCAAAATAGTACTATCTTTCGGTAACACCAGTCCTAATTATTAGCATGGCATTAATATTGGTTATAATAATAATGGCTTTATTTATATGGCACCTTTCGTACATCCGAATGCAGCTCAAAGTGCTTTACAGAGAGCGCAAACAACAAATAATACAGAGAATAAAAACAAAATAGAATCCAGGTGAAAAATAATAAAATAAGAACACAGTCAAACGTTAAGAAATCACATTAAGATAAGGTAAAAATAAAAATAAAAAAATACATTAATATAATGCAGTGAAAACTATCTCAAAGCCAGGGTAAAAAAAAAAAAAGTATGTCTTCTGCTATTTAAAAATACTAAGAGAAGAGGCCTGATGAATACCTAAGGGCAGGCTGTTCCAGATCTTTGGTGCAGAAAAACAGAAAGCTGCTTCTCCATACTGCTCGTGTTTTACTCTCGGAATGTTTAGCAAGCCAGCGCCCGATGATCTTAAGGACCTATTTGGAACATATTCAGTCAGACGCTCTGAAATACACAAAGGTGCTTGTCCATTTACAGCTTTAAATGCTAGTAAAAGCATTTTAAAATCAGTTCTAAAAGAAAGAGGTAAGTGCAGTCTTGTTAAAATATGGGAAACGCGCTCCGTTCTACTGCGAGTAGCTACTCTTGCTACTGCATTTCGAATAAGTTGTAGTCTTTCTGTTGTCTTTTTAGACAGTCCTGCATCACGACGATCTAGATGTGAGAAAACAAAAGCATGAGGTGGATCCTTAGCATCTTCCAGGTTAAGAAATGGTCTTACAAGAGCTGTATTTCCAAGCTGGAAGAAGGCGGCCTTCACCACATCATCAATGTGTGGTTTAAATGTAAGTTCAGAATCAAGAATAACTCCTAGATTTTTAACCTCAGTTTTAGTCTGTTGCACCAGATTGCCCAGTCCATTAAAAATGTTTCCTCTCTGTATTTCTTTGCCAGTAAGGAGAATTTCACTCTTATCTTCATTCAGTTGCTAGAAATTTATATTCATCCAACTCATGATACTCGATAGACAACTCACCAGTTTATTAATAGCACTGGGATCCTCCGGCACAACCAACACGTATCATCGGCCTAGCTATGGAGGCTGACTCGATGCTCGGCAATAACATGCTTACCAAAATACCCACTTCTTTTAAACAGAACATAAAAGTAGTGTGAGACAGTTCATGATGAACAATAACAAATTCGACATACATTTTTAATATCGTGGTCCTTTTTGCAAGCCTGAAAATATAGCCCATAACCTGATGGATAACTTCCTATATGTGTATCCCTTCCAACATCGACTCCTTGTTCTTTAACTCATAAATTACGTTTGTATTTTCACGTGGATTTTATAAATGGGGGAGTAATTGGGTTGAAAACAAAAGAATATATCATGTTCTGTGTGATGGAGTAATCTCATACTACAGCTGTAAAGAATGAGAACACTGTTCCTAGACCCCAGCCATCATACGGTACACTGTTCTCATAAATAAGGAAAAAAAAAAAAAAATAAATAATACAGTGCCCTTCCAGCGTCTCTTACTGCCTTCTGCAAGTCAAAATTGTTTATAACCAAGGCTATCTTACAGATTTGGAAGAGCTTTCAAATAGGGTTTGAGTCTGAACTTAAACATACAATGCATGAATTAATATGAATACATTTTAGTGTAGAAATTAGTCGCAGCAGTCTGTTTATTTCTGTATCTTTTTCAGTTTATAGTCACAGTGAGCTTTCAAGCCATCCCAAGACCGGGGACCTCCTGCATAGGACATTTGTTTGCTGTTTGGGGGCCATTAAAGCTGGTTTAATTAGTCTGAGTTTGATTATGCAGCTAGCGTCCTGTGGTATCCCATCTTTTAAGATTTTTTTCACAGTCCACTCTGATGTTTCTACGAACATGCTGCTCACCGGTCGGGCTCATTATTAGCCAAGTACCGAATTGTTATGGTTACCATGTGTCACGCGAGCTGCTGCTTTCATATTGGCCCAAAATGCACTCAAAAACGCTAATTGCGAATGGAGTTTTAGCCAGAATGTTTCTCTACACAGAAACACTTCAGCATAACTCACAATCCTTCCCCAGCCTGTCCTCATAGTGATAGTGGCATGGGCTGCCGCAGTCTTGGGTCGCAGGGCCACAGGGTAAGGACGGTGAGGATGCAAGTGGAAACGCGAGGAACGTTTAAGAACAAACAACAAAATAAGCACTGGGCTTTGCCCTGAACACAAGGGAATGAACTGAAAAGGCAAACTAAAGACAAGGCTAGAACTGCAGGCACAAATCATACAGAGACAAGACTAGGGCATTACCAGGAACAAGATGAGAAGTTAAAAACCAGTAATGCTTCTTACACAGAGGACACTGGACAATCCTAATGATCATAACCTAAGTTCACAAATCGGACAAATCAAACTAAAGAAAACCAAACAAAACAACTGAGGAAAACAAACACTCAACAAGACAAGAGGGGAACCTAGGATTAAGAGGCAAAGGAACCAGGTGAGACACAGGAGGACAATTATGGAAAAGCAACTGGGCAAACCAAACTGTGAAACGAGGGAAAACCCAAACACACGTACATACGGCAGGCCCTTGATTCAGAGTACATACAGCAGATTCTTGCTCTACTGTTGCCTCGCTCTTGAAAGTTGGTATTGCATTTTCATGTCGATGTCATTGTGTTTATGCTGTTCCCTCACAGGGATATGGGGTGCAAGAGTGAAGCTTCAGAAGCCAAGCAGGTGTTACAAGCCCACCGTCACTAATCACCATTGCATCATGGGGGGCACGGATCATACCCCACCTTGATGGTGGGCAGACCTTGGCTCACTGCCGCTCGCTGGTGATCCATGGATGTGGGAGTCATTTTGAGCTCTGACTCATGCCTCGTTTTCTGCGAGGGAGGGAATAAAACTACTACTCAGCTCACATCACATACCTAGCAACTCGTGGTCACTTAAACGGACTAAGAGTTGTGGCAAAATTCTGGGGCCTCTCCAGTCTGGGACTCAGGAAACAAACCCGTTTATCTCCTAAGAATGATTACACTCTTCATGGACAATCAGCCATGACTCACTTGTAGACTTGTGGCCGACCAAAAACTACACTCTATCAATCTCATCAGTCCATTTTTCGGTAATTTATTAATTAACCTGTCCCGCTTGTTTCCAATCCAGTGCTTTACTCTAAACACAACGTGTAAGATGTAGGACCACGAGCTGTTTGCAGTGGAAACAATTCAAGTTGAAGTTGGAGAGGACGGTTAACGTTCTGTATTGTGTGATCCTGCGACATGTGGCCTCGAGTTGCGGCAGAACGTTTTCATCTTTTCCTCCTGTGTTGTCATAACGACAAACCAGACTTAACGAAAACAGGACTTTAAGATCTCTCTTAGCCTCGGTGGTTTTTGGACGGCAGGTACTGTGGATCCAGGTGTGATAGAGATAGGACCCAGCGCCCATCAACGTCTCTACAGCTGCTCCACTCGACCTTCTGACTGTGATCAAAGGGCCCTCGTAGCGGCTGATTAATACAGGATGACGGACATTCTCTCGTTTCTCCTGCCCTTTATTTTCACTCCCTGATTTGCTGCAAAAATTTATAGTACATTCTGCTTTATATTCGGAGGTCCCTGTATAACACAATATATATAAATTATTATGGGGCTGGTGGCCCAGGAATAGCCTCACGCACCGGGGGATGTGAGGGGCTCTAATTGGCTGGTAAATCTTACTCTTCTGCAGAGCTTTTTACATGAAGAGATTTAATAAATGAACGAGTTCTCTTCTGCCGTTCTTGTCACACACTAAGTGGTTTAAGGAGGCAGTAATGGCCACTTATCCTGTTACTAATTATTTAATGAGTAAATGTCTACACATTTCTAAATACACTATTTAGAGAAGTAGTCGTATTATCTAAATTAAATATGACATAATTGAATCAATTAAGTACCATTACATTATACTAATATATTTAATAGGCATTTGTGTAAAATGGTAAATAAAGCTTGACTGTTTTCATTTTGATATTATTTATCCTAAAGTGCTGGTTTTATCATGGTTGTAATTCAGAGAATTAAAAAACAATAATTAGCAGTTTTACACAAATCTGTAGAAATTTTTGATAGTGAGAAGTTGTTTTGTACCTCCAGGATTGAGGGTTCGAATCCTGCCTCTTCTGTGTGCATGCATGCATGTGTAGTGTCATGCATTCCAAAGACATTCAGTTTACAACCTGTGACAGTGTTTCCAAGGCTGTACCCTGTGACGGACTGGCATCCCATCTAGGGATAAGCTCCAGGCACCTCACTAACCTTGACCTGGTAGACACTTCGAGCTTCATGTAGTCTGTTGGTCTTCACCCATTCCTTAGGTTTCTTTCTCAATGTGTGATCGGCTTTTAGCAGAAACTCGCTGCTTACACGGCAGTGATTTTTAAATTCGGCCCAAGCGAACGGGTCGTTTATTTTCAAGTTTACGTGTCTCAAAGATTCACGGATGATAAGAAGTTGGCTGTGAGTCAGAGACAGCCATGGATAAGGACGTGTGTGGACCGGGTCCTCAATGCTGCGAGTGACCGATAAGGCTTCCTGATGGAGATGGCAAGGCTGCAATTCAAGATGAGGAACATGAATTTATCTCCAGCTGCTGAAAATCAATTAGCTCATCCAACGTCTTCTGCAGCTGGAAGAAAACTCATCTCAGAGTGTTTCATGTGCTGGGGTTATGAAAAATATGAACATAACCAGGAAGTGGTGATCTTTTATGCTTCTTGAGTAGGAGAATAAATAATATTTCATAAGGTCATGAGAACTTTAGAAGAAAACGACCCCCTTCTGTTGGAGGTCTACTGGGAATAAAAATTGCCTTCTTGACCTTTACTGCTGATATTCTGCACTTTTTCTCGGTGTGCGTACACAACGTTCCTCCGCTGTGTTTATACACCCTGCGTCTCCCTTATAATTATCAATTTCCTCAAAAAACCCCAGTTATGTAAAGGTGAATTGCAGTCCAGGTTATGGAGGTCCGGTAATTTTGTCAAAGTAGTATTTGCTGACTTGGATCCACAGAAAGTAAACAGGAAATATGCTAGTTTTTTTTTTTTTTTATCAAACAAGAGGCTCTAACTTTTTTCTGTACATAGCAAGGAGTGCATGGTAACTCTTTGGGTAACTGTGTAATACCTCTGAAGCTGAGAGTTTGAATCCCATTTGCATCAAATTAGAGTGTCCTCTTTGTGTTTCACAAGTTTCCTCTGGGTTCCAGGTTACTCCTCCAGTCCTAAAGCATGTAGTTATGCAAACTGGCATCTGTAAATCGTCCGGTGTATGCGGTCCTGTATGGGACACTTCTCCGGATCTTTTCCCTATCCTATAAAAATAAACACAACTTCCATGTCAGTGTGCAAACTGGCATGCTTGGGGTACCACGCTGAGAAGTAGACCCAAAATCTTGTTGTAAAACAGCCAGAGTTGACTTTAGAATGCTCTCACTGTTTCAGTTCATCCACACTGAGACTCTGTAAATTTAAGTAACCTGAATCTGACTGTTTCAGACGAAGACCCTCAAGTGTTAAATTCCCAAACCTCTGAGGAAGACATGGAGGGGTATATCAACGAACAGGACTGTGCGAATATGGAGTTATCGGTAAGCCATGTGTTAATTCCAGCAGCTTCCCTTTGTTAAGTGACAGATCAGGGGATGTCACAGAACACAAGGAAGAGCAGTAGTGTATTTTCCAGGAGCAAACACCCAGAAGCCCATCGGTGCGGGAGAAACAACACATCCGTCCATTTTCCATAATCGCCACACAAGGTCACAGACAGCCACGGGGGCCATCCCAAGAGACTCAGGGTATGAGGAAGGGGATACCCCAACGGGATCCCCATCATACACACACTAGCATAATTCAGACGCCTGACCAGGTTTTTGCCTTGAAGGAGGTAACAAAATACAATTCAACAAAATTATACTAAACACAGGAAACAACAGACAGGTGGAGCAAATTAGTATGGATAACCTGGGTCACATGACTCATGACAGGAATTGCCATTGCTCCATCCTTACAAACGACCTGCGAGAGGCAGGAGCTGTCCAAGCTTTAGCTACAACCGAACATCGCCCCCTATCTGCAAGGCCTGCGGCTGCAGCACAGTGACAGTCCATTAAAACCAGCAGAGCAGCACAGGCACTTGAACTGTGGGCACTCGTCATGCATGCTCCTACCTAAACTCTTCTCCTGCATGTTGATTCTGGGATCATTATGTATGAGACTCATTCATTCGCCCTGGCACAGCTCAGCCTGTTCAGATCACGGTGGCTGTTTAAATTTATCGGGTGTCGCTCCTCAGCAGATGCAGGGTCTAGATTTTCATGCTGGGTTCTCACATACCAGTGAATTTGTTACCTTGACTCTTTTGCTCGACTCAATTTTTCACGTTGTGTCTTTGTAAGTAATCAGATCCAGCCCTTTTGGAACAGAGAAGGTTCCTTGTAAAGCGAACCCCAATACACACACCTGCATCATTTTATTCCAATAATGAATAATGCACATCTTCGCAAGGACAACATTGAGGGTCACATTACTTATACACTGATGAGCAACAGTTATTTTTGCTGTAAAAATTCTGAATGCTTATATGCTTGTGTGCAAACATGCATACAATGTTAATTACTAATATTGCCTTTGTAATTAGACTGTAAACATGCAGATGATTAAATAGCATCACTGGTTATGAGGATGGTTGCCACAGGGATAAGATGACAGCAGGAAGGCATGAGAGAAGAGACAAAAAACTGACATTCATAACAAATGTGCAGAAAAGATGCCGGACCACCTAGCACCCCTCCACGCAACAAAAATAGAGCCTGCTACCATTATAGTCAACCGTCCATTTTCCATTAACAATTGTGCCATACAGGGTCACAGTAAACCTGGAGCCTAAAGGTCTCCAGGTCTTACAGTACGGGCAGTTTAGAGTAGCTAATTCACCTGCTGTTGGATTGTGAGAAGAAACCAGACACATCCTGCCCAAACTCGAGGAGACTTCCAAACAGTGTCGGCACAAAGCTGCCACTCCTGGATCCGGTCAGCTGTACTTGGGTCCATGCCCAGCCAGACCACGGTCCGCCTCACCCAAAAAGCAGGTGTGCCTGTTGTACATTTCCTAATTAACCTAAGGACCTTCCATGACGGAGGGTCTTTGTAAGATGAGTATTTTGAGATGCTCCCACCCATAATGGGTTTTGAAACCTCATCTATCCCATCACAACAATTTGGTACTTGTCATTTCCAGTTGTGAATGATTAAACCAGTGTTACAACTTTTTTGTTACAGAACCAAACACCCAACCCTCTAGGTACGTGTGTAGCTATCATGCTAACCACCATTGTCATGCTGCCCTGATGCCCTCAGGACTTAAGATGTTATTGGGGCCTACAATTTTAAAACAGTTCTTGAATTACAGAGACATAACCAATCACAGACTCTTTCTACCCTTATATAACCAGTACTGTGATGTATGACATTTTCCTAGTTGCACTAGGGCCTTAATATTCAGCAAGTTAGGTCGAATTCTATGTTTGTTGTGGCGTCAGCAGTATTCAGCTTGCTTTTGCAAGATCAATAATTTTCTCCTGCGTTTTTATCTGCAGCGATTTCATTAATCTTTTTTCGGTGTTTTCACTTCGTTTTTAAAGTCAGCGGTACACATGGGGTTGTAATAGACTGCAAAGTGGCACACATAAGACAAAGAGATAAAGGCCCCTGCTTTGAAGTCTAACTGGAGTAACGATGTGGGCAAGGGAAACCTGCCTTAGCAACGGTGTGCCCGACACACTCTCCAGCGAGTCAAAGACGATATTAACGGCAGCCGTTACCACCGCGCTTTAACCGCGTCCACTGTAACCGTCATTAACTGATCATAGCCTAACGAACTTCGTCCAATTTTGATTTCCGCCAGGGCAAAAAAGTAATTACCATTTAATAGTGTTGCGTAGCTTCCTACCGGATATAGTACTTTTATAGACAACTAGGGGCCAAGTGTTTAACAATTTGGAATCAGAACGTCCGCTTTTAGGCAGCTCAAATTGGAGTCTTTCGCACCCGTTATTTGAAACCATGTCTTACCGACTTTAGTAAAGCAGACAAAAGTCTCCTCCGGCGACATCCGGGTTGAAAATAACGAAGGCTGCAAATACGCTCAGAAAAAGTGTTAAAAATGAAAAGTGGCAATGAGAAGTGTTTATATTTGCTTCAGATACAGGTGAGGTGAACACGAACGAGGAGGAAGTAGCCCCAGGCTAATCGAACGGCGCCTGTTTATGACACATGTAAAGTTACCTAAATAAACGTGGATTAGAAGATAATACTGTCTGAGGGGAAACCGAACACATATAGGCCTACAGCCTATGTATTTTCATTTTATTTTTAGTCCGTCAAACCTTACTACAAGTAGTGTTTACTGAGTCGGACCGTAGGCACGGTGCATTGTACCGCTGAATCCTTTACGTCATGCACTTGACGCTGAACTGACATAAGGACGGCATACGTGACTAAGGCGCACAAATGATTTGTTTTTTTTAAGGTGCACAAACATCAATAACAACAAAATGTGAAAAAAAAGTGAGGCCATAATGCATGCCGTAAATGTCATGACAAATGTCCCCACAAGGTACAAATGTCAGGTTTTAATTACCTCTTGGGGACATTTTGTCTGCACAGCATAATATAAACATGGCACATTTTTTTTTTCTTTCATTAATTCATTCATTAAGCCTCGTTACCCATAGCTTAACTTTTATCTCGGCTGTTGTGGCTTCCCAGTGTGAATTTTTTGTTGGATAATGAATAAATGGTAATTTATGTGTTGAATATGAAACTAACATATCGGATGTAATACGTGTGAGGGTCAAAGAGTGTGGACTGCAGGAACTTGTGGTGGAAGATAAACAGGGGGTTCAATGTGGTTAATAATCATGTTTGAGTTGATTGCATCTGTAGTGAATCTGTATGCACAGCACAACATTCTTAAACAACTTTAAGCCCTTGTGTTATTTAACAATACTGGTTGTTATTCACAGGAGTCAGGATCAAAACATAAGAATGACTCCTATTGCCTTAAGACATGCATGGGTAGGACTGGATGTTGGCAGTTTTGGACTCAGAACCTCAGTCCCTACTTTGTATAATTGTTTCTATTATATTCATAACAAAGAGTAACTGGGCATTCTGGATAAAGGAAGATCGCCATGAATCCAGTGGAGCTTCCATTGCAATAACGTACTTGTCCTACTTCACAGAGCGAACTCCAACTCTATGCAAATTGATTCTCTTTGTAACAGGAAGATAACAGTGCAAAAAGAAAAAAAAATGAATGCTACTTGATTCGGTTCCCTGGGCGAGGTCCTCTTAACGCTGAGTTCTGCCGGCAGCAGGATGCCGGAGAATAATGAGGACAGACCCCTTTCCTGCGGGGAGTGTGAAGCTTCTGGCTTAAAGAAGGTGATGTCGGCATGCAGAGCTGCCAGTTTCTGGACAATCGGGGGTCACAAGCTCGTTGTATTCTTCTCCTCCTACTCCTCAGGAAAAACACACCATGCTCTGATATATGGTACATGGTCTCCTGTAAAATTTCATTATGTGCAATTTTATTGATATAAACAAATCTAATAGTCAATTACCTAGTTAACCCTTCGGCAAATCTTTACATCGTAATACAGATACATTGTGTAGCTTTGGAGGGAAACTGAGGGGTACCCAGAGTGCCGTGGTACACGCACAGTGTAAGTATTCATTAAATATGTGTTGTAAATAGTATATTAGAATGATGTCATGTGAATGACCGGTGTGCTGTGTTCTACCCCCATTGTGTGGGCCGTGGTTTACCCACCCTGAGTGTTTTGTTCTCATTAACACTGAGCCCGAGTCTTCATCATAAGAATGAGGCCCACTCAACCTTTACAGTATAATATAAATTTTCAAATCTGTTCTTAAATTAAATACGTTTAGGTTCACTTTAAAGCTCTTCAGGCCTCAAACATTTCAGCTCTATCACTGGCTCCCAGTGCAATAAGCGACAGGGAACAGCTGGATGATTGCAGCTATTGACCTCTTAAGAACCAACAAATTCCGAAAAACCAGAAAGGTTGTTTAGAGTAGGTTACTAAATTTCAGTTCATCCAGAGAATCACGCTGACCGCTCTTGAATACTCGTTGAAAAGACAAATACTAATAGAGATGGAAAGAAAAAATTTGACTCTGCAAAGATGAGGTAAAACTTCATTGATCTGGGGGGGGGGGGTTAACGAGGGGGTTAATGCAAGTACCGCAAGTGAAGCAGGAACATGAGTTGTAAACATGGAAAGTGCAAAATGACTGTAGATGGGAAAAAAAAACAAACAAACTGTGATTAATCAATGAGATGACGGTTAGTGACCTCTGAGCTGGGTGGGCTCAGGGACGAGGAGACCAGAAGCACTGCAGCCAGGAAGGAATATAGGAGCCAGAGGAAATGGTGTTAGGGTTAGCGTTCAGATTATGGGTAATGTAACTACTGATACATTATGTTTAGCAGAGTAAACAAATTTTGTTAGGATGAAATTAACGATGGTAGAGTTAATATGACTGATCCTATTTAATTTTTTTCCGAATGGCATAATTTTTATTTAAAGCACATTTCATACAGTGGTCATATAATAACGGCATTAACCAATTTATTTGTTATAAAAATCAAACGTAAACCAGCTTTCGTAAATCCAGTCTATGTAATTTGCATTTTATCTTGCAAATCTATGGGAAACCGATAGTCACGTGTCTTCTGTAGGCATAATGGCAGCTCGCTTCAGATGTGGAAATCAGTACTGATATCCAAGTTGAGTGGTGATTTATTGCTGGAGATGAAATATGATCCATTATATTTCTATGCTAATGACCTGGTTCAAACGTACACTGTTTTGTTCAGCACCAAATGTTACTGTTTTTCTATTTAGGGCATCTGAAGCAAAACAATAACAAAAATGTATAAAGATGAATATTCATCTCTGTATTGGTCATCGTAGAAAGAGAGCGTCTCGTGAAGCATTTGGGAAAAGCATGCAAGTGAAATCAAAGTACGCAAAAAACGGTCAAAATAATCAAACTCAGTTTCTCTCTTAATGTTCGTATGTTTTTAAGTGCACTAGTTATTCCTCTTCATTGTTGTATGCGTTTTTATGAATGGGGTCTCGACTTCTTAACAGACTTTAAAAGTACGTTTTACACATACTTAAAATGTTGCGTAGTTAAATTTCATGTACAGCATGCTTCATATTGACAGGAAAAGGCAACAAAGTTCCTAGCAGATGAATTATGCTAACACTGGCAGCACAATTCATCCGTCCGTCTGTCCATCCATCCATCCATCCATCCATCCCAGCCCTGGAGCCTATCCCCGAAAGCACTGAGCAAATGGCAGAGGACACACTGAATAGGATGCCAGCCCATTGCAGAGTGGGTGGACACACACACACACACCTAATCGCAGGTGTGTGAACTGTGGGAACACGGGAGAACATGCAAGCCCCACACTTTGAGAGGAGGTGTAACGCAGTCATGATATAATAGATTTGGTCCATATAAAGTATGCAGACTTAGTGGATATTAATATTTATGTGCATTTCTGTGGTTGCATTATGATAATAAAAATGAATCATGCATAATTATAGAAATGTAATTTCTGTAATATTTTGGCGTAAAATAGTCAAATATAAGTACAGCACAGTACAGCTGGGAGTTATTAACGCAGGTTGTCAATATGGTCTATTAAACATTCTATCATAATAAAAAAATATTATAATCACGTCTTTGTCAATCTTTCAAATGAAGCTGATGTCTGTTCCACTAGATGGAGAAGAAATGAAATTTTCCGGAAATTACTTTGGTGTAGGGACCTACAGCGACTCCATGGGTGTTGGTTCACATAGTGTTGTGGGTTCGAATCGAGTCTCTGCCACATAGACAGTGTTGTGGGTTCGAATCGAGTCTCTGCCACATAGACAGTGTTGTGGGTTCGAATCGAGTCTCTGCCACATAGACAGTGTTGTGGGTTCGAATCGAGTCTCTGC